>VXBS01006948.1:69126-141122 GCA_013400255.1 Sitta europaea
TTTTTTTTTTTTTTTTTTTTTTTATCTTATCTCAGAATAGCATGACATAATGAAAGAAAAGTACTTATTGGTTTTGGAGATGTATCTTCAGTCATTTTTTTTTCCATTATTGATTATTCATTCTTGAAGACAAAATGGAAATAAAAGAAAGAAAGTAAGAACCAAAAAAGAAAAAAAGGAAAGTTCTTCTGTTCCCCAAATCTTAATGCCCAAATTTCTCCAAACCAGTTAATGTGATATTTCCAAAATCTCTGCAATCAAATCACTTAAACATTTTTTCACCTATTTATTTTTTATTTGCTCTTTATGTCACCATTCTGTACAGAAGTGTATGAAAGGCCATATGAATGGCCAGGTAGAAGAACCATTTCTAATGAAGATGGATGTGCTGTTACTGCTGTGTAGCAGAGCATTGAACTTTCTGACACAGGCTGAAGTCATCACATTACACAGAGCACAGAGATGTGCAGTGATGAGCAGAAAAAGGTAAATAAAAGGAGAGCTGATTAAGCTCTAAAAAATACTATTCTGATATATGCATTGGAATACCAAACAATACAGCACAACCTAAGAATATTTTCTTTAATTTTGGTCTACTGTATCCCTTCTGGTTTGTATTAGTCGCTCAGGTGTGGTATTCCTCTAATACTCTAATATTACTCAATTTATCTTGGCATTTTGCCCATTTACTATGATTTACTACTGCATAAATAGAGCAATAAGGCTGAAATATTTGGGGGTTTAATAAATACATATTTTATTTTAATAGTGCTTTTTACTGAGCTAGCTAGTTTTTATGGCTACAAGCATTCTTGTTTAGCTGAAAAAACAATCCTCCATGGATTTAAACAGCTCAGGCTTTGCAATATATTCAGGAAGATCTGCCTTAAAGTGGTACTGAACCATTATTATTCCTAGTTTAAATAGATTGCCCAAAGTTGGCAAAATCACTTTCAGAGTTTTCTTTGCTAGATTGCTCTTCCTGTACAAACAGGGGGAGCAAGGGACCTTCGAAGAGGAGAGATGCTGTCTGCTACAGCTACATAAGCAGTAAACACTGATGGGAGGTAATCTGGGGAAGATGAAGAAAAGAAGGAATTAGGAAGCAAGACTGAGAATCAATGATAAGTAAAGAACAAGATATCGAAGACAATAAATAAGCAATTATGAGAACAATGAGAATTACCTTCTAGTTTTATGCTGATTTTTAACATCAGCCATTGAGAAGCAAGAATGCAATACATATTCATTTACAGTCTTAAGGGATCTTAAGGGATCAGATGACCAGATGGTTGCCCAAATTTTTACCTGTTTATCAATAAGACAAAAAATAAAGTTCCAAGGCCACTAAAGTAACAGGGTGTTTTATCAGATTTCCCAGAAAAAAAAAGTCACACTTAACCTCCTGTTGCTTCTACTTTTAGTGTTTTGCTTAAAGAAATTAAAATGAAATCACTTTCTCCATAAATAGATGCTACAGACTGCTCTGTAGAACTCACATTTTTCAGTCATGAAGCTAAAAAGAGATGTTAATATTCATGTTGAGAAACATTTTTGTTTCAACAATGGCCTTTCTTTTATCCTCTTTTTTCTATGAATTTTCTCCTTTTCCCTCTCTGAAGTATTTGTGAAAGTCTAATAAAGTCTGCCACGTGGTGTTCCAGAGCCTTTTATAGAGACCACAAAGTGAGACAATACTATGTTATGTAAATGCCCATTGGCCTCCATAGGTATTTCAGGGATGATGATGTATTTCTTCCTAAAGCTGAGAAGAAAAGAAGCATGTGAGGGGCATGTGCCTAACTGTGCATACCACCCCAGTTAAGGGGTACCTTATTCCTCACACTGTGCATTATGGTCACTATGTCATTAAATGACTGCACACCTCCACAAAGAACCTGGGGTAATGCTCTCCCCAGCAACCGGGCTGTATGTTGTCTCAGTTTTGTGTATCAACAACCTCAGGGATTTTTGGTTTGTCTTTCATAAGAGTTGAGAGATTTTAACCTCTGCTTTAACTCAAATAAGCAGCATATTTAACTTGATATAGACAAACTTTTTATCCAATACACAAGGAAAAAGTCCTGGCACAGGGATTAAGTATCAATTTTCCATACTCCTCCTTCTCCTTGCTAAAAGCTGCATTTCCACATACATGGTCATAATTACGATACATGAGCATCTCATCCAATCCTTTCTATCCTTGCAAGACCTTTTTGGGGGGTCAGGGGGAATTATTGTACCGTTTGTAAAGGTGCATGGAAAGTTTTCTGTGGAGTTAAGTTACATAATAGGCCATTGCTCACCAAAGACTGTTGAATCTTCATTTATCAGGTCATGTGGAAGTCTTTTGTTTGCAAGCAGCTACTGTCAACTCTTGGACCTCTTTCAGACCTTTGCACAGTTTCTCCACATATCAAAAATTTCTATGGCTTTCCCTCTTTTCACTTATGTTTTCAGGTTTCCTCTAAAATTTGTAATTTTAAGTGGACTCTCCATATCCTCTAGTAATTCCCACTGCATTCCTATTTCAGCTTTTTTTTTTTTTTTTTTTTCTTTCTGGCCTACTAGTCTTTGGAAGTCTATAGTATCTTTGAGGAGCAAATAAAGTCTGTTGTGGCAGATATTCCTACTCATTTAGGGCATACCTACATGACTAAACTCTGTCTTTGCTTTGGTTTAGAACCACATGAGACAAGTTATTTTAGAAGGAGGATAACCATAACAGCACAAAATTTTACTCATAGAAATAAGTCCTTCTGAGGAGTTAACTGGTCACTATTGCAACACTTTTGCACTTTCAAAATGAGCATTTTGGTGTCCAGTGGATCTTATTCATCTCTCAGCCTACTCAGAACAATGTTAACAGTAGCTTGTACTTCATCTATAAATTGTTATCCTTCACCATTACTGCACTGCTACCTATGCAGAAGGTGACAATGAAAGATAAAATGTGTGGGTGGCTTGTTCTGCAGCTGTGCACAATTCTTGATAAAATCACTGCCTGCATGGTGTTTGTTCAACATTTTCTTCATAAAGAAAATAAACATTTTCTTCTTTATATTTTCAAATATATCAAAATGATCTGCTGATTTTTATAGAAGCTCTAGAGATTAATTCAGTGGCAATGATCTGCATCAGACATGAGAGGTCTACTCTCCACTGGTCTTTGTTCAAACTAAGGGAAGAAAAAAGAGGCAGTTGTGCAGCTTAGTTTGCTATATTGTAAGGAGTTATCTAAAATAGGCCAAGTGAGCCCAGAACTTTCTCTCATTTATTAAAACACAAATTCTAAGCTGCTAGCTCAGAGATAAATCTGTTCTGTAGACATCAAGCATGAGGTAGCCCAAACCTCCTTGGGCTGGGAGTGTTAGGTTTCATAAGTTTTTGGCAAGGTACTCTTTTATAAATATGACAAATGTTTTCATATGTGGATGCTTCAAATGTTTCTGTTATTGGATTATTTTTAATTTTTTTTTCTTTAGCGTCTGAGCTTGACTAATTCAACTTAATTTTTCCCCCTTATTTATTTTCCTTGTTTTTGGTAATTTTTTGTCTGTTCTCATCATTACAGTTATAAGCCTTACACAGAAAATTTGAAAGTAATCTGTTATAATCGTATGGTTTGGCCATGTCTTAGAGGACTTCCTTTTTGTGACTTAATTATTTTAATTTTAATTCCGTTTCTTCCACTTTTTCTGTTTTGTTTAGGTTTTTTCTACTAGAAAAATTCTTCAATTCTACCTAATACTGTTTCAGCCCTACTGCTAAAGTAATTGTGATCAATGTTTTACTAATCACATTTGACATTTTTGTCACCCATTCTTTCCTCTAAAGTGAACAGGGACTGTTTTTAACTAAGTGTCCTGCATGACACATCGCATAGGTCATCATCCTAATTCTGTCCAATAAACTCTGACACATCACTTCATTTTTCCCTTCTGCTGCATTTTGAATCCGATTTTTTTTTTTTTGTCATTAATTTTTTGTCCTGGTGTTATTTCCTTACCCACTCTTACCCATACACACAAACAGTGAAGAAATCATATTTAGGACTCTCTGGGATTTCCTTTATTCCCTTTTGCAACAATGCAAACATTCTAGTTAGTTTTCACTGGGGCAACCTAACAGATTTTGCCAATAAAATGTCTTTTTACTCTCCAGTTTTCTTCTCTTCCATTAAAAAGCAATAAATTTAGAACCAATAGAAACAAATGTTCCTTTACACAGCATATAATCAACCTGTGAAATTCACCCTCACAGGAGGCCATCAAGTCAAATACCCTGGTTGAATGTTAAAAAGAAGTGGTCTAATTATATGAACACTAACAACATTTGTAGCTATGCATGCCAAAATTAATAATAAGGGTAAACCAAATATCATGCTTCAGGGCATAAATTGATTAGCTGCAGGTGTGAGGATGGATTCCTACTCTCCACAGAAATTTGTGCAATTGCTAAGAGGTTTTTATTAAGAGGATATGAAGCAACATTGAAAGGGGGGTTGTTCTGTTTTGGTATCAGGTTTTTTGATTTTGTATTTGAGGGGATTTCTTCATTTGGTTAGTTTCAATTTGGTTTCATCACCTCTTAATGATTTAATATTTCTTTCATTTAATGTAAGAACATTGTAGGAAATGATAAGGTAAAGCAGCCCCTACTTCCTCAGAGACCTAATTGAAGTAAGAGTATTTTGTCTGTGAAGGCAGTGAATACTACTTCAGCAGAAGGAGTTCCCTATCAATGAACTTCCACAGTATCTTTCTTCATATCTTCTTTTTATGTGGCTTATGTCTTTGCGCCACTCGACAACGATCCAGAAAGTGATGTGCAGCACATCAGCATTTTTATATTCCCCAGCTTTGATAATCTTTCAGTTATCTTTCATTTACTCTAGTTCTACTTCTTCCTCTTCTACCTAAATTGTAAGTCTTTGGGGTGGGTTTTTCTTTAGACTGGAATCATCTTATTGTTGTGTGTGAATGCAGCAAGTACCAAACTAGGTCCTGATTATGCTAAGCTAATATCCTAATTATGATAAGAGATGAAAACCAAAGCATTCAATGCTACATTGTGGATCTTTGTGCACACCTTTTTCCTAGTTATTCCTTCCCTTGAAAAACTGAAATATCTAAAAAAAAGTCTTATCTGACAATCACCTTCTACACAGCCATATCATTTGCAGGGTTATCCATTTTTAGCTTACAGATTGACTTTTTTTTTTCTCCCAAATATTGGCCTATTTAAACTACCTTGGGCTTTCAGGACAATGATATTCCTCACATTTGAATCACAAATATGTTATAGTCTTGAATAAGTTAAAAATTAAAATTATGTACTTACTGTTCTATCAGTCATTCTTGCCTAGCAGACAATGCCAGCTTTTATTTTTTTCATTTGTAACCATGGATTTTCTTAAATTTCTGCAGATTCCTACAGCAACATGAAGAGGAACAACCTAGACTTAAATAAGATAAGCTTTTAGTCTCCTTTAGAAAATCTCATGGCAGACATCAAGCCAACAAGCCAATGTTGATAATAAATTAAGCTGCGTGGCCAGTTCTCATGTGACTCTTTTTCAAAATTCACCCTGGATTTTTAATAGCAGTATTGATGAGCTCTGAAGAAAATAGGCTGTGTCAGCTTGACCTCTCATTAAACTCTGGGGAAGTAAAGCTGATGGGAAATGAAATAGAGTCAACATGAACACAGAACAGTTGGTATGCAATGTTATTATCTCCAATATTTTTGCCTAAATACAGGTCTCTAGTCAGCTGTTTCAGCTGATGGGAAGCTACAAATTTTATCACACATTAAACAATGACATTGTATAAAAAATCACTGACAAATAACTAGAAAGATACAAGGTAAACTAATGTAATTTGTATAATAAGTTAATATTTAGACTCTTTCTATAAAAGAAAAGAAAGGGAAGGGTTGTCATCTGTGTCACAGGTTCACTATATGCATAAGCCCATTTTATAAAAGCTTTATCATCTGCAGTCTTAGACTCTTAAAATATTGTTCAGCGGAGTTTAATTTTAAAAGCATATTCTGAAGAACTGTTCAGTGGATATGTGCTTCAGTGTGCATTTAAAATTTCAGCTGAGATCTGAGAGGAGATGTTCAAGAATTATCTAACAAGCAGCGTGATCAAAATACAATAATTAATACATAATATGACTTGTAAAACATAAATGAAAATGAACCAGAGGTAGGAACTTGCCAACCTTTAAACAAGGCTAACCTATTTATATAACAAATGCCTGCAATATTTCTCCTGAGTCATTCCTTCCACTCACACTGAGAATACATAATAACCTTTTGCTATTCTGTACTTGAGGTCATTTATTTTTCAGGAAAAATGCATGCACATACACATAAACTTAGACAGAGATATATAATATATGTATATATTTACAGAAAGTATGTTCATAAGATAAAATAATTCTAAATACTACATTTTCAAGTATGAAATACAACTGCAAAATACCAGTCATTAGTGTATGGAGATTGGTTTGATGACTGAAAAAACTGTAGTTAAAATGGTGATTTCTATTTCCTATTCTTATGTCATTTCCTTTTCTTCCATTTATAGAATCCTTTATCAAAGGGTGCAAAAACTTAACATCAAACTCATATAATTGTTGCCTTAATTTATGTAGAACTAGAATCATGTCACCAAAAAAAAAAAAAAAAAAAAAAAAAAAAAAAAAAAAAAAAAAAAAAAAAAAAAAAAAAAATAAAAAACAGAACAACGGAAAGAAGTGGGATTTTAAAGCTTTTAATCATCACGATCATACCACTCTGCCCAAGAATTAGATGGCTACATGTTTGTTTTGTCTTGATGAAAAATTTCAAGACCTGAATTGTAGAACTTAAGGACCCCTAAATCATTACATTAACAAAGGAATCCTTCTACAAAGAAATCCTTCAAAGAGGAGGAAATAAATTGAAATAATCTGATTCCTAGAAGCAATTATTTATTACAAGAAATATGAAAGGGTAGAAAAATAGCTACCTGTTTGCCTCATAACCTCTCTTTGAATACCCTGATAATATTAATAAAATATTATTGTCTGCATTTAATGTTCAGCCCTGGCTTATTAGGTGAAAAAGACATATTTGCTTATGACACTGACTCTGGATGTTCTGATTTAAATGTCACCTGATAAAAGATTCTCATAATGCTACCAATTCTCAGGGGGCCTCTTTTTTATTGAGAATACAGGTGAAATCAACCATACTACACAAACTGATAAAAAGTTATATCAGAACCCAAATGATGTAATTCAGTGTACAAGTCCTGTATAAAATTTTCTTTGTATTACAATCTTGCATTGTTTTTAACTGCCAATCAAACTTCCAGTACACACTGAACACACCCTGAGTAGAATGCTACTAAATGCTTGTTTTCATATTGCATATATTGAAGAACATGAAATACAAAATTATGGAGATCTCCGTCATCTCAAATGAAGAGATGACATCTCTCAAATGAGAACAGTAAAAGAGCAGGAGAGAATAATTGCAAAAATTTCCAGCAAATCTGTTGAAGGTGTTAGAAGTGCCAAAGATCTGATTTTCCATTGTCTTCCCTTTAATTTGTATGCTTAAGGAAAACTGTTTAGTGAGAGGGTGAAGTGCATTTGGTAGATCAATACTCCGTTGATGTTGATATTTGTCAGCATTTTCTTTAGCTGATTTATATGATGCCAGAAGCATTTATAGAATACTTAACTCTTTGTCATGTCTCAATTTGCTCTATGCAGGAAATGCTTATTCCTTATTACACTGTTTTTTTAAAAAATAAAGGACATGCCACAGTAGATACTTTATATGTGTACTTAAAGCAGAGTTGTAGTACTGCTAGGAGTTATTAGGTTGATGCTATGTGGTATAAAATATTGCTAAACTAGATTAAAACCCAACTCTTCCTAAATGAAAAAAGGAATCACCTTTTAGCTGATACAACACTACTTCTAACAGTTGAAATAATTTCTGTCTTTGAATCCAGACACTTCTTTTAATAACATAAAAATAATTGAAAATATGGATTCTTTGAAGCTGAATAGCTGATGCTGCTGAAATTAAATCTGAGTGCAAAGTTTTTCCCAAGATCTGTTAAGAAAAAGACTTGGAACATGGAAATTGTCACCTTCTGTCATAAAAATATGTATTGCAACCTTTTAATAGAGAAATGTAATTTACAACTTAAAACTGATAATAAGGGGTAGAATATCTGACTTAAAATAATGCCTAGCTCTTACATAGCATTTTTCATCAGAAACCTAAAAAGATCTACAGCCTTTTTCAGGTATTGTGAACCTCAGATGCCTAAAGATGAAACAAATTCTTCAAATTAGGATCTTGGCCATGTTAGATTTAGCACCAGCAGATGTGCTCCTGCTCTATGGCACAATATCCAGCTGGAGCCAGGCCCTAGCGTTGTACCCCTGGGGTCAATGTCAAGGCCAATACTGTTTAACATCTTCATTAATGACCTTGATGATGGGACAGAGTGTACTCTAAGCAGGTTTGCAGATGCTGCAATATGGGAGAAACGGAAAATAAATCAAATGGATGGATGTGTTCCTATTCCTATCTGGATTACTCTGTCCAGGTCTGGTCTCTGCAGATTAAGGGACAGCAACAAAGGCTGAGAGCGCTAAGACTCCTCAGCCTGGAGGAAAGAAGATTCAGGAGGGAAATTTCTAAAGAATTTAAATACCTGATGAAGTGAATGAAGGGAAAAGAGACAGAATCTTTCTCATAAGCAGTGACCATATAAAGGACAACAGGAAACAGTCACAAATTAAAATATAAGAAAATCTCTTTGAATATATGAAAAAAAAAATAAAATTGAAGGGTGACTCAACACCGGTCAGATTGCCCAGAGAGGTTATGGAATCTCCATCCTTAGAGATACTGAAAACACAACTGTGCACAGTCCTGATCAACCTGCCTTATAATACCCTGTTTGAGCAGTAAGGATGGACCAGTCGCTCCTCAGAGGTCCCTTTTAACCTCAACATGTCTCCGAATCCCAGTTCTCTGACACCTGTCCTGAGTAGCTGACCACAAAAAACAAGCTTATTTTCCTATTTTATTTTCACCTGGAGAGAGAAAATTCTTCATCAGTGAACATACACTAGCGTAAAAGTGAAGTAATGCAGTGATAAAGTATATAACAATTTAAGGCAATGCTCTAAATACAGCAGAAGGTTATTTTGAACTCAGAAGAGATTTGTTTGCTGCTAAGGTAGCAAAGAGAGGCCAACTCTCTCTTACAGAGCTGCAGTGTACTAATTAAACCAATAGCCACAGAAATATTGATATTATCTAAAATCATTTGTTTTACAAGGGTTTTGACATGCTTCATGGAGAAACAATGTTTTGTATTTTATTCATGGATTAGTATAATATATTTCTAAGTAAAATCAATACTGTGTTTTTATTAAGAACAGCATTGTACTTCCCAGCAGAGAAACAAAAAGCACCGTAAGTAAGGAATTGCAAAATTAGAAAAGAAATTCATAGCTAATGCTAAACCATGCCACTACAGAGATAAATAGTTCTTATTTTTATTTATCTTAACATGTGACACCTGGGTTTTTTTCTTTCTTTCTTTCTCTTTCTAGACCCTTCTTCCAGCAAAGGACTGATGCTAAAATCATCTGAGAGCTTAATTTACAGATGAAAACAATTGCATCTTTATACATTTGCTGGGATCCATGAAGCAAACACACCTCAGCTATGAGAGTAGAGTGCATGGGCACATGGGGAGGCTTTTTGATAGAAGCAATCAATATAAAAGAAAACAAATGCCTTTACTACTGGCAACCAAATATGAGTTTTGTAGAAGTTCTGTCTCAAAGGGCAGGATCTCAGACTCATTCAGAAGGATGATTACGAAGGACAGGTCTCACAATTTAATTCTAGCTGGCAACCAATCCTCCCACAGCCAGTCACTCACACCCTGTACAGCGAGGAGGGAGAGAATCAAAGGGGTAAAACTTAAAAAACTTGTGGGTTAAGGCAAAGACAGTTAAATAGATAAAAGTGTCATGTCCCATTGGGATTTGGTGAGCATTTTTGTATGTGAATCACCCTCTCTTTGTACACCTTCGTTATTAGTATTGTTGCTGTTACTGTTAATTTTCTTATCTTATTGCTGTTTCTAGTAAATTGTTTTTATCTCAACCTACACTTTTTTTCTTTTTGTACCTCCAGTTCTCAACTCCATCCCTGGAGCAGGAAGGGAGAGCGAAAAAAGTGGGGGGGAAATGAGCAATTGGTATTTGGTTTGGGACAGTCTTCGTGGTGGGAGGACATTAAATTAGGGAGTGCTGTTCCTAAATCAGAACATTTGGGAAGACAAGTTATCACGCCGAATGTACCACACTTCCTCCTCCCCACATATCTGCAGACTGAGCATGATGCCATGTGGTATGGAATATTGCTTGGGTTGCTTGAGGTCAGCTGTCCCAGATGTGTCCCCTCTCAACTGTGCACTCTCAGCCCCCTCACTGGTGGGGTGGGTTGAGGAGCAGAAAGGGCCTTGGCTCTGTGTAAGTGCTGCTCAGCAATAACAAACACATCACTCTGTTTCCAACACTCTTTCCAGCACAAATGCAAAACATAGTCCCATGCTAGCTACTGTGAAGAAAATTAACTCTACTTCAGCCAAAGCCAGCACAACAGGGAAGCATTTGTGGTCATTCCAAATCTCTCTCCAGTACAAACCTTCAGCTTAACAATGGTTAATTTGTTAATATAGCAACAAAAGTGGAGAGAGACGATGAAAAACATTCTGAACAGCTTGATAAAAAGTGGGAAGGAATAGGGAAAACAAATGCCTTCCCAAAATACCTCTCTTGAAATATGTATGAAATGCAAGGACTTGATTAGTGAAATTGAAAATTGCAGACGATAACGTCACACAGCTTTTCAGTTGCACTTAAAAGAGCTGAGGATTTGTGTAAAAGAGAATCTTTTTAGGAGAGTAAAACAGTAAATAATTGTTATAAAATGAGAAAAAAAGACCAATTAAAATATCAGGGTCTGGTATTGCCAACAATTAAGTCAGAAAAGCTATGCAGAAAATGCCAACATATACCTCTCCTTTTTTAATTTAGAACGTGCTTTTCATTTTGAATAGAATCTGTAGTTTATTAAACATGTCTCCTTTTTGACATAACAAGTAAACATTTGATAAAGAGCATTAAGCCTTTTTAGAGACGAGCACCTTGTTTTCTCTTTTTAACCATTCACCAGAACCTGGTTCCCGATAGGTGTTTAATTTCTGTTCCTGTAAAAGAGCCTGATCACTCCAAGAATTGTATTGGCACTGTTTCCCCCTCAAACTCAGTTACAAGAAACTCCCTTACCTACTTCCTAGGTAATGAAAAAGGAGGGCTTTAACTACAACCCCTCTTTCCTCCATTTCATGAAATTAGATTCAGAAAAAAACTTTACAAATGAGATCTCTCCAATTTTCAGGTCCCTAGAAGAAGGTGAGAAAGTTGTGGCTATTGCTATTATATTGGATATGGCACATATGTTAAAATCCTATAATTTAAAAAAAAAAAAAAAAAAAAAAAGAAAAATCTCAAACATAGAAGTCTTAACAAATACTCGACAAAATGGTGAATCCTGCCATTCCAGATGCTAAGTATTTGAGTTTCATCCACTGTCCTAGTTTGACCAGCCCAGGGAAGTGAGCTGTCTGGGTTTGAGATTGGCATTTTATTGGACCGATGGTAAAGCATTTTCTAGTTGTTATTCCCTTTGGCAGCAGCCCGGGCAGGTCTCNCGGTTTCAAATCGAAATCAGAACATCTATCCAGATCTGTCAACCAACACCCAAATCTTTACTTTTTTACTCCCTGCAGGAAGTTCTGCATAATGGAATGATTTTTCCACACTAATCCAGAAAGAATAGTTCATGCTTCCCCATGCAAACCTCTAGATCAGCTCCAGAGTGTTCATTCTTCAACTCAGTAGCTTTAGCACTGTGAAATAAGCTCTTCATCACTTCTTAGACCCTTCTTTCCTCTCTACTGTCCTGCAGATTCACTCTACACCCAGCACACAAAAAATCAAAGAAAGCATGAAAAAAATGTAGAACACATATGAACATTCTTTACTCTGTCAATACAACACTTGCTCACTCTGACAGAAGTTTGTGTGTTTATTTCCTTAGAGAGAAGAGTATAGAGTGACCCTTTCATGATAAAATTCTTTCTTTTTTTTATTCCATTTGCCCAGGCCAGGTATTAATATTGCTTAATTATCATAAACTAAAGATCTAATTTCAGTTAATGCAAGCAAGTCAACAGGTGCCTTTATAGGTATGGAACACCTAGTATATTCAGGTATACTAGAGTATTGAGAGCTTGGTTGCTGAATATTCTTTTTTCTGTTCTGTTGTTTTCTGTTTCTGTTTCTCTCTGATTTAGGGAGCAAAAGTCTTCAAAGTCATTGGCTGAAGTGTATCAAGGTAACAATTTGAGGTCTTGCAACATGTTGTTTTTCTGGCCTCATAGAGTATGATACCAAGCTTGTGGTTCTGTGAAGAGAAAACAAGCATAGAGACTGAGGGTGAAGGTGTGTCAAGGAAAAGATCAGGGAAAAATTTGCATCAAGGTTTTCCATGAAACTTCATTAGAGAATTTCAGCACCTTTTCAGGATTTTAGAAGTTAGTGTCCTGAGCCATTAGAACTCTGAAAAATTTTATTTTTGACAAGCTACTGAAGCATGTTTTTCAGTACTGACAAATACTTTCCTTAAGTTTAATCTTGTAGATCTATTGCATTTTAAGATGCTACAGGATGTTAAAATTTTCTATTTTGAGATGTTTAAGGGGAGAGTAAATATGTTCAAGGAAGACAAATCCAGTTTGAATCAGAAAATACATGAAACCAATGTTCCAAAAGTCCTGAAACATAAGTTGACAGAACCAATATTGCAAGAAATACAGTCTAACACTACAGATCTGGAAAGAGACATTTCCAAAGAAGTATCAAGTTGAGCAATAGAAGTACAAAGCACCTGGCACTGAGAAAATGCCAAAATCTAAATAAGAGCTTTAAGTTTGAGTGTCATGTAATAAGATACTTTCTTTGCAATTTGTTCATTGTTACACTCAAGGAAACAGCATTTAATCTTAAAAAAGTTTTTAAAAAAAACAAAAACCAATAGAAAACCAACCCAACAGCAAACAAAAAAAATTTAAAACTAAACCCCTCCAAATAATTCACCAAATCAAACTAAAGAAACCCCACCAAAAAGAAAAAGAATGTATCACCAGTATATGGCAAATCATCAGCTTCTTGTGTTCATACTCACAACTCAAAATTTTTATACTTAATATTACTTACCCTTTCTGCTTGGCTGTGTAATCTCAGCCATGCATCAGATTTCTGCATTATCCATACAAAGAACAAGGTATTAAGCCTTGGAAGGTAATATTGCAATATAAGAATGGTCACATTTTATGATGAACTCTCACCTGGTGTTCTAGAAACTACCATTTCAGGTAAGGAGTTTATATGCATATAGCTGTTTTGAATACTGACAACATAGCACAACAACAGCAAGATGTATCAATTCTTTATGTATGTTCAGCAGCTGAAATGGATATTTTTATGGTAGTGCACCACACAAGTGCTTTTCATTCCTGATGAATCCTAACTAATCTGAGCACTCTAGGACTGTGTTACACTCTCAGGTTAATAAATGCTCACTTATTGTAAAAGGTCGGTCGTCAGTGCAAGAATATAGTCTTCAGTCAGCTACTAAGTTTTCTTAATACATGTGAATACTTGGGGAATAAATCAAAACCAGAAAAAAATGCACCACAGTAAATACATATACATACATATGCGCATATACATATGCATATACATGTACATACACAGACACATACACATACACATATGCATCTTTAAACCATGAAGAATAACAGAGGTAATACTCAGAGAGATTCTGGAAAAGGCATCTCCACAGAAGTGAAGGAAGCTTTCTATATTCTGCCTTCCAAACCACAGTCAGAAGGTAGGGCTTGGCAGAGGGCAGCCTTGTCTAGACTGGTGCACCATTCAAAAGAACCATGCAACTCTGTGCTGCTCCACAGCTTTACATTTTCAAGTCAGTGCTGCTCCTCTCTCACTCCCTGATCTTGCAAGCCAAACACAGATTGTCAGTGCAGTTTGCAATCTACCAACAGTAAGTTTCGGTCAAGTGGTGTCCCAGGGTCATGGTACAGTTCCCAGCACAGCTAAACCAGTGGGATTCAGAGAGGTAGACTGGGAGACAAATGCAATTTTCAGTAGTAAACTCCAGCTGCGGCATCTTCTTTGTCATGGCAACTGAATGAGGCTTATTGTATGACTTGTCAGAATTCTCTCTAGTGTTTCTGTACCACTATGTTTTGATTGAAGAGAGAGCTTACTTAGAGCAGAGTTGTTCATGGCTAAAGGCCTTTGCTCTCTTGCATTTGTTGTTCTGTCTGCCTGATGTTTTGTATCATTAAATATTTCATATTTCACAGATATATTATCCATTCTTCCAGAAGCAGCCTTAGAATTACATTTGCCACAGAAGAGTATAAAGACCCAGCTTTTAGTATGGAGATGGCACACATTATCAAAATTATTTTTATTAATAAATGTCCCTGTTCCATACCTGCTTTGTTTTTGTTTTTTTTTTTTTCATCATGGAAACCCATACTGAGATTTTCTAAGATGTTCATGTTCAGCCCATTCTCTGTAACTTGTGTCTGCCTTATGGATTTAAGAAGTTGCCTGGCATGATAAGGGCATCACTTGGAGAAAGCTGATGACATTGATTATAAACTGGGATGGTTTTGCAAAATAAAACAAAATTTCCATTTATATGGTTTGTAAGTCCATTAAATCACTGGTTTAAATGTGTGATTAATTTAAAGGCATACATCTGGATGAATCATGCTCCTCTTCAGTGTTTTGTTTTGAGTATTACAGACCAAAGTCATATTTCTTTGGAGTACACCTAAGGACAGAATTCTGTTTTAATGATGCACTTTTGCGCAGTCAGGCATTTAACCTAAAGACTGTGTTGTCAGAAAAGTTGTTTGATAGTGGGAATTTTTATGAACAGATTATACAAGAGTCTTTGGCAGCGCTTCTCATACAGTCCCTGTAAATCAGGCACAATTACTTTGTTGAAGTGAATGGAGCTAGATAATCATAAAAATGGTGTAAATAAAGTGAAAATTAGGGCCATCAAATTTGAATACTGACTTTCAACATTGGATTTAAGAGATTATTAGCCTTCAATTTTCTGTGAGGCTTTGCTTTCTCACAGTGAATGCCAGCCATTATAGACATGGCCATAATCCTGAAAAGAGGCTATCGTACCATGCTATCTACCCTTCTCTTACTGTTCTGTTTGTTCTGTCCTGAGTTGCCAAGTCACCTGCAAATAAAAACTCTCTTTGCCACAAGTCCAATGAGTTTTTGCCTATTCCATTGCACTGCTAACCCTCTCAGCCCCACTAGATATTCTTAATATTTCTAGATCCTCAATTAAGCATCCAGAAGAGGAGATTGCTCTATTTTCAGGAAACCAAATGAATATTTTTCTTCATAGAAATTAAATTAATTCATAGCTGAAAAAAAAGTGTATTTCTACTAGTTTTTACCATCCCTAATATATTTGTTTCTTGAAGATGTTTTATTCTGAGTCACACCAAAACCCTACGATTGAAGTTGTTGTAAGTTGCATACATTAGAATAAATTAGGCTTTTTTTCCTTATCTAGTGATTATTTTAGCTCAAGCTGTGACAATTACGAAAAGAATGATTACACTTATATTAGCCAAAAAATAATAATAATTTATTTTAGAGTCCCTATAAAGCAGTCTTCCATGCAATTTTTTTCTTTGTGCATGACAGTAAGACATTATTCTGTTACTGAGTTGCTGAGAATGTGTGTGGATTTCATATAAACATCCAGCCATTTGTGTAGTCTCCTAATTATTTTCTGATTTTCTAGGAAGAAACCCAAGAAATTATGGATTTGTATCAAATGCATGTGACTTCATTATTCATTATTTTAAGCTGGTTAGTTTTTTGATTCTGGGGAGTTTTCAGGGCTTAAAATAAAGAGAAGGAAGCAATCAAACATTCTGTTCAGTGATGACTCATTTATTCAAAACACCGTGACAAAAAATGTATGTATGGTTGACAGGAACTCTGCCATTTGCAAAGGTGACTTAAGGTACAAAATAAAAAGAGGTATACAGTAGTAGTACAGACTCTTTACAGGGCACTAGCATTGCAATCAGAATTATATCTTCTGTTTATGTCATATTCTACATTCTGATTTATAAGCTTAATTACTTACACGGTCCTTTTCCTTCAGTAAAAGCTCAGAATTACAGAGAAGATGCAAAATTTAGAGGTCAAGGAACAGAAAATTCTGGTGGTAGTAGTAGTAGTAGTAGTAGTGGTAGAATTAGTGGTAATAGTACTGTTATTCCAAAAATACCCTTGCAGCCTTTTTCTAAAAGTTCAAGTACTTCATATCTTTTAGATACTGGAAGAGTATGGAATTCTTAGAGGTAAGATAAAAATTTCTGATGTAAATTTTGCCTTACATTGGAAATTTTTGTAGCCATTGAGCATATTCTAACCATATAAGCAATCTGTTTTCAAGGTATTATTTATCAGTATGTCAAATAATTTCCTATTTGGAATAGGAAATACCTTAGAGATAGTTTAATAATGGGACTGTGTCCTGTTCACAGAAGTCAAACAGCTCACAGAACATATAAAAAATGAACAACAACCAAAAAAATTAGACATTCTTTTACAAAGAGCAATGGCATGCCGATCAAGATCACAAACAGCACCTAAGATTGACAAAGCCCCAGAACAACCAAACCAAATGTTGCTGTTCGACCCCAGCCAGCAACCAAGCCTCACCCAGCAGCTTGCTCATTTCCCCATCAGGAAGATCAGAGATACAATTGGAAGGGTAAAATCTAGAAAACTTGTGGGTTGAGGTAAAAACATTTTAATAGGGAAAGAAAAACCCATGCACACAATCAAATCAAAACAAGGAATTACTTCACTGTTTTTTCATGGGCAGACAGTTGTTCAGCCATCTCCAGGAGAGCAGGGTCCCATCATGTGTAAAAGGTGACTTGGGAAGACCAACACTGTCACTTCAAATGTCCCACCATTCCTCCCTCTTCTTCCCACTTTATATGCTGAGCACAATGGTCTGGAACCTCCTCTTGGTCTATTGGGAGTCACCCTTCCCTGCTGTGTCTCCTCCCATGCACACCCAAACTCCTTGTCAGTGTGACAATACAAAAAGCAGAAAAAGCCTTTTGTTGATTCTCCATTAGAATTGTAGAATTTAGTATTTCTCAAATCATAAAAAGCAAAAAAATGTCAAAAGATTTTCAAGGTCCTTAGAGTGCAAATTCAACTATAAAAACTATAAGAAATTTCTTCCAGCAATGACCTACAGTAAGCTGTTCAATCATAAACATCATGGATGACTTGTATCTATTTAGGATTCAATACAGCATACAGGCATCAGAAATTCCTGGGATAGAGTATGGAATATAACAGAAAAAATTACTATAAAAATATTCCTCCTAAGATATGCAGCCTGTATGGTGAAGCCCTCATAAGAGATTAGGGTTTTACAAAACCATAACCACCTGAAAATAGCTCAAGAGTAGGAAATGTCTGTACCTACATAGTTTCCTGTTCCATGTATAATACAGGGATCAGTTTAGATTTTCCATCTGGTCTGTATTTTGCAATGGTTATGTGAAAGACACACAAGCAGTGCAAATTGCTGGTGCAGTCAGGCAGAATACTAAAGGATCAATATTATAGTTTTCTGCTCTCATAGGCAGGTTTACAAGCAATTCCCTTTCAAAATCAGAGTTGGATTGCTTTACTTAACGTGCATTTTGCTCTGAGAAGTCACTGTGAAAATGTTACCTTTAAGCTTTACATCTTAATTTTTCCTGGATCTAATGTGCAGTTATCAAGTTAGATTTTAAGTTAATCCTGAGCGATTCATCAATTCATGGCATACACTTTGTTCCCTTTTACATGTGCTCTCACTGATACTCATCAAACTATGCAGAATTAAAGACACAACAAAAATTGTTTACAATGATTATATACAAGAAAAGCAGTTATTCTGTTCACAATATAGTTTATGTGCAAGCCTAAAAAGATAACATATTAACATAGAAAATAAATCCTGCATAGGAAAGAAAACAAATTATTTGCTTTTTAAAATAATATTTCCAGTTAAATTTTTATTCCCTGCTAAATTTAAAAAGTAGATTATTGTACTATGTGCTTGTGATTCTGCAGTCTCAAAGATCTTCAATACCACTGATCATATAAGAGTGGATATAAGAAATCTATACAAAACAAAAGAAAAATCTATGAACAGCACACAGTGATGTGGGTGCATAGAAAGTGAAGGATGCAGACCATGAAGTCCAGTCCAAGGCAGGTTTTGAGTCAGACATACCACCTCCCTAACCAAACTTCTGGTAGTGTAAACCTATAGAAGCTCTAATGATGTCAGAAAAACTTGGTTTTCCATGATTTGGACAGTCTAAACACTCTTCCATGATCCCTGATGCAGTTAATATGCAGCAATAATTATCAGCAAGAAGATTAGTTAGAACTATGAAGTTTTCTCAAACTTCAGAATAAAAATTTTGTACCAGAATTTTAAATGCAGACTATGCTATAGAAAGACTCAATTAAATAAAAGAATAACCTGAAAAACCCCAAAACAAAAACCACCCCCAAGCAACTAAAACCCCCAAAACGTGACAAATCTGAGTATTAAATGCAAGTCAGAGACATAAAGTTTTGTGTGGAGACAATAAAATGAAGGATAATAATTTTGTTTGATATATTCTAACTATGGTGAAAATGAGCTATCAAAAATACTTGCAGAACTTTAAAGCCCTCACATATGTAGTCTTGGGAGAAAGGTAATAATGTAATTATTCAGTAAAAAAATAACAGTTGAATAAGAAATTAACATTTCAACTTCTGAAAATAAAAAACCATGGGAGCCTCTCATGAATGAACTGTGAACAAATTTTTCATGGACAAAAGAAGATATATCATTACGTATTCAGAAATAATTTAATAAAATCAATATTATACACTGAAATTGAGGAAAACATTGGATGTGAAGGTGGTGCAGTACACAGCAACAAGTTTATCACAAGACTACTTGTGACAAAAAAAAAAGACAATTTCAGAAAGACGTCATCCACAGGTTTTGATAATAATCTCATTGTGCTGACAAGAAATGTCATGAGATGACAAGAAATAATATTTCCCCTTAGAAATTCCCATTGTTTTGTCTGAAAAGTAAGATGCTGTTCAGATATGTTTTAGATACCCTGGAAGTCTTCAAGACCAGGTTGAATGGGCTTTGAGCAACATACTCTAGTGAAAGATGTCCCTACCCGTAGAGGGGAAGTTGGAAATTAAAAGCCTTTAAGGTCACTTACATCCCAGGCCAGATCTGTGAGTCTGTGAAACTTCAGTACCTGTGAACAATGTGGACCAAACCATAACATGCATTTCCTCAATTACTTATTTTTAAAAGTCAGTTTTTAAGTGACACTGAGGTTTCTGTTTGTTTTCTATTCAAAACAGACATCTGCTAAACAAAAACTCCAAGTTGAGAGCTCCTAAGCAATACAGAAATTATTTTCTCTAATTTAATTTCCATCTATGTCATCAATAATTTTACCTTATTAAATTTACCGTGACAAATCTTTCACTTCTGTGCCTTCGAGGTACATCAGGTTTTTAATTTGCAGTGATAGGGTTTTAACAAATTCTTTTATATCCCATTTTCCCTGAGAAGCTGCTGTCTGCTTTTTTAGTAGAATCCCTAATTGTCAGCCTGATTCTGCAGTTAGACTGTTGTATGTACAAAGACAAAGTTAGTCGATTTCAAAAAGCTTTATTTATTATATTACACTGCTGAATCAGGGTTGCATATATTTTTAGTTTACATTTTTGTTCAAAAGGGAAAGAGGAGAGAATCCTAATAATTACCTGGTGAGTTCTTTTTTTTCCATATTTGTACTTATGTGTCTTTCAAATTTCACATGATCTTCATTAAATGATTCTTTTATTGATAATGGAATATAATCCCAAAATGGGTAAACAATATAATTCTTCATCTGAATTCTCATTCAGAATGGGTGCTGAAGTGTTATTAGCAAATATAACAAGAGCCAAAGGCAAAGTTATGGTTGGCCCACATTTTCCACATTTCTCCCCTTTCACATGGAAGGAAAGGCATTGTTAGGACATGAAGAAATTGAGAGAAAGATTAATAGGCAGAAGATTAAGAAAATTAAGTAATCCACCATACAGATAACCAGACCAGCTAAGGAAGAGACATACATTGAGAAGTGGTACAATATTAACCAGGAATAGTTTAACTCAACACTTTGGCATTCAAAATCACATTAAAAAATTGTGAAACATAATTCCAATGAAGATGTTAAGTGTTAAAAATTTTAGGTGTTTAAATGATGTAGAAGTTATACTGGTTTCTTAACACAAAGGTCATACAGTTCATTAAGTCACAGTGCAGCAGGATGGATAAGTAACTGGTTTCATGGGCAAAGTGCATTCAGCACAATTTCATTTCTATGGGACTGCAGAGACAAAGGCAGTGCAATACAAAATACTGTTTCTTGATGAAGGGAAAACATATAGAGTGAGAATCTCTGTTACCCTATGAAAGAAAGCTCGCTGGCTAATATGGTGATATCATTCTTCTGAAGGAATGAGGCATGTAGGCATTCCTTCAGACAACTTTTAATCCCTTGAGTGTCTTCACCAGCATTTACAAGGTGCCATGTTAGATGTCTTAGTGTCCCATCATGCAACAGACCACAACAGAAGCAGATTGTGAGAACACTCTTTTTTCAACTTTAGCCTGAACTGTGAGGCAATCACAAGAGTGTGGTCAAACATGGGAACAGGCTACCTAGAGAAATGGGCCCCAAACCAGTGGGTGGTCAAGAGGCTTTGGGACAGTGTCTTTAATAAGATATTTTAGTTTTTGATCAACCGTAAACTGGTCAGGGAGTTGGACTTAGATGACTGTTGTACAATCCTTCAAATTGAAATCCTCTCCTCTCCTCTCCTCTCCTCTCGAAGGAAGGAGAACCAGAAAAACTTCAACTAATGTAGAAGAAAAGGTTATCCATCCTGTTACTGTAAATTCAAACTAATAAAGTAAAAAATGCTAGAATCAAAAGAAAATAAAGTGAAGGGAAAAAAACCCACATTTATAACACTTTTTAAAAAGCAACTATTTTTTGCTTTATTTGGGATAATTTTAAATGCCCAGAAAAGCAGTTAAAATGATGTTGTAGATTCAGATGTTTTGCAAAATCAGGAGGGCAAATGGTTGCTTGTTTTCATTAAACACCTCAGCAGTCGTGTGAGAATGTATCACAAGTTTCTGTAGTTGTAAGAGAGACACTTTAATATACCTATCACCACAAGATTTCTTGATAGCGAGGTTTTTTTTTTCAGCTCCCCTGCTTATGCTTTTCCTTCTGGTCAAAATATCTAAATATTTATCAAGGAGAAGAGGAAGAACAACAAGTAACTTGATATGTTGGTAGATAGGGAGCTTACCAGGAAAACTCAAAATTTACAATTCAGACCCTACTTTAAAGAATATTAAAGTACATTATGAGACTGGATAAAGTCCTGATACTGATTCAAAAATTGTTATTCAAATTCTTAATAAAACTTTGGTTTTCAGCAAGCCAGTCAGTTTTTTACTGTGTGTTCATGACCTTGTTTGAGCTTAAAATGTTTAAACAGATATAAACAATGATGCAGGGACCAAAATTGCTTAAGAAATCAATCTGAATATAGGTGTAGATATGCTTACTGATACCCTGGACTTACTGTAAGAGGAAACTTTCCAAAGTGTCTACAGTAAAATAAAAGCTTTCACAAATACAAATGATATTTATAATTCATACACTTGAATTTCTAATAACAACAATCCCTACAAATCTGATACTTAAATTTTTCACAAAATTGCTTGATAACTTCTTTTATTTGTGATCCACTTTTAAGATCATCTCTACCTGATTTGCCTTAATATTTTGTCGGAAAGATTTAACAGATTTAACTTAGGAAACCTTAGGAGACCTTTTTTGTTGCTTATCATTTGTTCATTGTCGTCCTTTTTCTAAAGGCTACCACTGTGAGCTAGAGTAATACTTTGGCAGCTCTGAGTTTAGCGCAAATCCAGAGAGAGAGCTGATTATCAGTTACTAATGTTTAGGAGTAATTGATCGGGGAGATTCAAACAACTAACCAATCACTTGTTGATTCTGCTGGGGCACATGTTTGTCTCCCATTTGGGATGCAACGTACTCCAGAAGCTACCTCTTGTCTCCAATTGAAAAGAACAGATTTAAAATCTTAATTTGACCCTCATGAAAGATTGAAATCAGCCTTTCACTACTGTTCTAGTTATTAGCAAGCAATTTCTTAGAGCACTTCAAAACTAAGTAAATATTCTCAAACAGTTTGAATGTATTTTGCTAATACACAAGAATATAACAGCAAACTGTTATATAATGCCACCAATAATTGCAATCATATTGTCTGTGATCACACGTGCTCCTGCAGAAACCTTGGGCTTACAGGGGGAAGGAGGGTTCACTGTGTATCTATAGAAATCTCACATTGCCATAAACTGTTCCAGACTGGGGAAACAATCCCCACCAACACTCATTAACAGAGACTCAAAATGAGACTAGCCCCACCTCTGGCATGCTCTATTGAGCCACAATTTTTCAGTTCCATCTGTTCTTCAGAAATGCCAGTTCATCTAGCAACCAATCCTATTAGATATTTTTAAACTGTGAGAGGAGTTAGCTGGAGCTTTTAACAAATAGTTCCTGTCATCTACCATCAAGTTTCCCATTATCATTGACAGCAGGAACAACCCATGGCCAATACCCATTTTCACTTCCAGCTGAGAGAGAAAGTTCTCCCTAAAATCTTCATTTCAGCTAATATACACATTTTGTTCAGCTGAACTACACCAGCTGAGGATACACCTATCCCTCATGAAAAATCTAGAGAGAAACCATATTTTTTGGTCCTACTATGGTGACTGAAGCAAATTTTATCAGAAAAAAATCAACTTAGGATTCTTTGTCTACATTAAAATTAGTAGACCATAAATTACTGTAAGTTGAAATAAACATGTTCCAGCAGTTTATCAAAACACCCATTTTGACCAATGTTTTGTAAAAGTGCTTTAATATTCAAGAAAAGTTTTGCTTCAAACTTTCGTAGATACCTTCAAAAAACCTAGTCCATTATTATCAGGATGGCTGGGTAGCCTGACCCTCTGCTAGTAAAACATAGAGCAATGCAGAATGGAGCAGACAGACTCCCTGGTAGTGCTTGAGAAACTCTCTCAGGAACTGTCTCAACATCCAAGTTGGCATCAACCCCTGATGTGCTGGGTAGCATTTCTGCAGGACAGATCACATCTTCTAGGGCCCAGCAACATTCCCAGGTGCTATTTATTCATACAGACCTAGATGTTGAGTTCAAAAATATTGCTGACCCTTTGAAAAAGTTTTCCTGAATTAGCATGAAAATACTCTCTAACAGTGCCTCCATACATATCTCTTATGTTATGGGTTTGTTTGGGTTGGGCTCTTTTTTTTTTTTTTTCTGTTAATGAGCCTGAATTCTAAAACAGTCCAAATTTTTCTGGAGGTGTTCAAATACAAGGGGATATTGTTAAGCGTGGATGAACAGAGTGCCAAATAGAAACTATTCTAATAGCATAACATAAGTGTGGAATTTTTCTTTTCCTGTGTGTACGTTTGTCTTGCATACCATCTTATAGCCTAAGCTATTATAAAGATATCTTTGCTCCATTTTCTCCTATAATGTTAAGGACTAAACAATATAAATATAAGTTTTTGGCACATTCAAAACAGGCTTATATTATTGTTCTATCTAATTTTTAAAAAATTGTTTTCCCTATAATTGATATCATCCCTTAATACAATACTTAGAGAAATCAATGAAAATTTGTCCTGAAGACATCAGGAAAAAATTTTAAAAAGAAATGTCTACAAAAAAAGGGATGTCTACTAATTAGTATTCAGTTTTCATTTATGGAGCATTATCTCAAAGACAAATATTAGTTCCAATTCTAAACTGAATCAGCAATTCGTAACGGTTCAGAATTTTTTCTCTGCATAGCTCCAGGAAAAGGAAAGAAGAAATGTGTCTTTAATTTTGCTCTGAAAATGGCCAAAGCTCTTTTAAATTACATTTAATGTGAAGCAGTTCTACCCAGACCTTCAGTGTTAAAGAACCAAGGAGTCTTCTATTTAAATAATCAGAGATCACATTTTGTGACACTGTTCACATTACACAATTGTATGACCACTTCTCACACAAGAGGAACTCCCCACATGTATAGATTTGGGTAATGACAGAAATAAGAACAGTTTATATGTCCTGAAGATCTCTTCAAATCTGAATGGACAGAGACGAAAAGAACCTGGCAATGGGAAATGAACCCACAGGAAATGCCCTGGCAAGATAAATTTACAGGCTATGGTAACATCCATATCCACAACAAAGGCAGTCTTCCAAATTGCTCCAGTAGCCAGTAATCAATCAGACATCGTCTAAGTCCCTGGAAATGTCTTCTCTGACATACAGTATTTCCAAGTTAGATGAGTTAGTTTTGGTCAGCTACCTGCTGCAAGTCAGATGAGATCTGTCTGAGAGATTAAAGCATCCTTATTGGAAGTCTGGGTTCAACCACTATCTTGCTTTGTCCCATATTCTCCATGCTCTGATCCTTGACTGGCTCTTTTTTATTTCTCCTGCAGTCAAATGGTGGTACCTATATCAGTGGCCCTAATATTTATGGTGTAAAAGAGGAGTGTAATCACACTTATTCACGCCTCTTTTGCTTGAAGAAAACGTACATAGGACAGACCATGGGAGATGGAGGGATACTGTGCATCAGGAAATCCAGCAGCCAGGAAAAGCTGTACATTCATTGCTGTTGAAACCTTATTTCTATTGCTGCCATTTAGTCTTGCCTTGGTCTCTTGAAACTGTGGGGTCAGTGAAAGTCTTTCTGTGACTATGATCCATCTTTGCTTCTAAGAGTAGCAGTTAATGAAAAGGTAAGATAGCAATCTATACAAGAGTTGAGGAATATTACTCATTATGATTAACCATTGTTTCTTTGTCAGGTTTCCATCTCTACTAAATGTTGCTAGCAGATAGGAAGAGGAGCTTTAAGGTAGAAATCAGATGATATCTGGGTTCTGATTGAACAAAACTAATGCTTTTCATCTTCCTAGTATTGCAGAGAACAAAATCTGGGAAGGCACAGAAAAAAGAGACAGCTCAGAATGCAGCAATCAGGCTCACTTCTAAAAGCATAGTGTGGATGATATTGAGGTGAATACCCAAAAGGAAACTTGAATAAGCTGGTTCTGGCATTTAGATATTTACTGATTCCAAACTGCCTTTGTGAAAACTGCAATTTTAAGAGCATAGAAACTTAATTCAGTACTCCTTGGAATACAAAAGTAGAGAAGCGTGGTATCATTTGATTGATTTATTCTGCTCCTTTCTTCAAGAATGCTGTATTTTATTCTCTTGAGAAGCCTTGTACCTTTCAGAAAACCAGACTGTGAAGTTTACAAGATACCATCAATGAACCATCACCTTGCAACTGGAAATTAATTTGATGAGCTGATTCCTGGTGACACAGCTTTTAATATACAGGTAATGCAAATTGATAATCTATATGCTTGTCAATAGTTTTAGAAAGCTTATTTGTCATCACCCCAAAGTTTAGAAGCAGGCCAGCTAAAGTTTTCTCATCAGTGAATGGCATTATGGAGCAAATAATGTCAGCTTGTTGGGCTATGACTGAAGCAGTGGGATGGTGAAAGGATTAAAACACCCCCAGATCCAGATCCAGATCCAGATCCAGATCCATTTTTTTTTTTTTAGTTTTAAAAGTCAGCAGCATTCAGTTGCAGTAGTTTGTTCAAAAACATTTAGATATTTGCAATTAATGGATCACAGTTTCTTGTAGCTACCAAAGCCTACAACAGAGAACATAATTCATTACTCATATTTTATGAGATTCGGATCTTGATTTATATTTCTGGTGTATTGTAATCAGTGAAAAGAAGCAATTGGAAATTGTTTCTAATGGTCCTGACCTTGTCTTGTTCTATGCCAGGGTAAAGTGAAATGAAGATCTAAATGTTGTTTAGAAGAAGGTGCTTCCAAATGCAGAATCAATTGCTGTGTCACCCTTTCATGGCAGCTAAATGATACTGTAAGAATCAAATACAGATGATGCACTTTGTCCTTGAGATGTGACAGCTCCTTCAACCTATGGTAACTTTATGGCTGCTCTAATGTGTACCTGAAGATATATTTGATTTAAATTACTTTAGAATAATGGGTCAGAAAGAGCACTTAAATGCCTTCCTCACTCAGCTGTCTCAGCTAGTTAATTGAAGCCAAGATTCCTGCAAGGAGGACTGATGCCTCACTTAAAAAAGCAGGAAGACACTTCTGCAAGGGGTCTAGTGTGAATTAGAGGCCGCAACAATAATCAGGGCCAGTAAAAACTTTCTCCATTTTCAAAGATTTTTGGATCAAAGTGTTACATTTCCCAGTGTTTCTGTCTAATCAATCATTGTTTCTTTGATGAAAAAAGACATGCCATTACAAAATTTTATGGCATCTTTTCCCTCTGACATTTAGACCTCTTTTCCTAGAACTTACACTGGACAGTGATCTTTCTAGGAAAACAAGAATGCTTTGCTTTGAGCATATCCCAGTAAGTTTTCTATTTGGTTTGCATTACGTTGGTTCTGTCTGGTTTTTCTGGTTTTGGGGTTCTTTCTAGTGTAAAATCTGTAAAAATGCAAGAGGGATGTGAACTACTGAGCAATGTACTGACTCTTCTCAAATTCCTTTCAGTCAGATGTCAGTCATGATATTTGAGTACAACATGTGTGTGTGTACACCATTTCCACTGTGTTCCGTGTGCGTCTTTTTATACGTCGGTTATTCTCTTCTGATGGCTGTGCTTTATTCAGAGCTTAATGAATTTAGGACTAAGTAAGCTTCAGTTTTGCAAAGAGACCCAAAGATAAAGTTTTGACTAGCTTATTCACAATAATTTTTAATGGATACTCATATTCCCATTTTTAAATGAGAAAGATCAGATGAATAGCCACCTTCAGCTCCACACTAGCTGGTCTCTGGAGATTTGTATAGAATTTATACTCAAGGGTACTTAGTACTCCTTGAAGAGCCAAGCAGCTTCCAAGTGCAGTCAAACCAAGCCAGTGAAACACTGACTTTCTGCTGGATATCTCCCTCACCTCTTTGCACATCAAATGTCTAATAGCTTCTTACCCCATCTCTACTTCCTGCTTTTGTCTTGCCATGTATTCCTAGCTCTTCATTCTCCTAATGTTTCCACATTAATGTTCTCTACTGCTTTACCCAATCCTCCTGAAAATAAGCAGTGTTATGAATGAATGAGGCCAGATTTCAAAGAAAAATGAAAAAGGCTCTTGTTTATTTAAAAACAAGCTGAAAGGAACAGAGGGTCCAAGACAAGCTCGAACGTCCTCACAACAGCTCAAAGATAACATGTTACCTACCAACACGCTGGGTTCTTCCTCCTGCATGCCCACTGAACAGAAAGAACAAAAAGAAGAAGAACCCCACCCGCCTCAGAACACCCCTTTTTATAACACCCCTTGGGTCCAGGATTGATGGAATTTGGATCCACACACTGATTGGTGGAATCTCGGTGCTCTGATTGGCCTCTAGTGTCGTTCATTCTGGGCCAATCATTTCTTCAGGGCGTTGAATGATTGGTTGTTGTCTTGGTCCGATCATGCCTCGCCTCATCTATCCATTACCTCCACCCAATCCTGGATCTCCTCCCCTCTTACAACAAAAAAACCCCTAATTTCCAAGACCATTGAAACTAAATTCATAACAAGCAGCATCTTGTTGTCTGTCTTTTTTTCTTTCAGAGTTATTATTCTAATAATGCTGAATCTGGACATTATTCAGACACTGAAAAATTACATGATATTATATTGATTAATAGATTTTAATATGGGTAAAAAGAAAGGTAAATCCTGGAAGACTTTCACCTTTGACAAATCCTATTTCAGGTAAGGAAGGTGTTACATGAACCAGCTGTAGCATAGTCCCAAGATAGCTTACTTGAGAAAATGTCACAACTGGGAAAAAAATGGAATCCCTGTCCTTTGGGAAATTTTACTGTTTGATGTTTGTTTTCCAACTAGCATATACCTCCTTGTCGGCTGCCAAAGGCAAGACCATTCATGTAATATATTTGTAGAGTTGATGGGCCAAGGTCAGGAGAACAGGAGATTACCTGATGCTCCCAAGGAAGAGAAGTTTTTGGAGAACCACAATGCACTGATCCTAAATGCTCCAAATCCTTTCCTGGGGCTACAACGCTTGGGTTAGTAACCAAGCACTGCTTCGTTTTGCACAGACTGTATAGATCTTTTTGTCCAGGTGTCAAGAGAGACAAAATATGATGCTCCTGCAGCAATTAGTAGTGGTCTCTAAGATGCAAAGGAGATCAAAGATTGCTTCTATACCCAATAGTTGCAGTAAAAATAGGAATCCGAACCCTTTACCATGCCCTGCTCCATATTGCTTCTACTTTACTTTGTATGTCAGAACTAATGCTCCCTTCCCCACTCTTTCTGGAACACCAAAAATTCAGCCTTTTCTATGGGATCCCCACGTGAATAACACAGCGGTGATTCAAGAGCTTGTCCACATATATAATGTTACTTTCCATGCACAGCAATATGAGAACTGGGACTGAAGACAGAAGGTAAACCTTAAGGCACTGAAGGTTGTCAATTATCTATATAAGTATGGAAGACCCAGGTTTATTACTAGACATGTGAATGACTAGATAACCTATGTAAATTTAATTTCACGTTTTTGTGAAGATAATTGATTGGACATGCACATTTTCAGATAATACTAAGGGACCAATGCTAATATCAAATGAATAATTTTCGTTGTGACAAATCTTTATTGTCTTGTTGCTGTCATTATAAAAGCCAGTTCCAAGAGAATTGTTCACTCATCACCTGATATTCCCTGTTCTCTGTTTGAAAAATATACCAGGAGTTACTTTTATGGATGTAATATACCCATCTAAATGTCTGTAAAATGTAACTGATAAAAAAAAGTATACCTAATTGAAAGAAATATTTTAAAACACAATGTCTATTTGATGTTGTAATCCCTTCTTTGCTTCTGTATCTATTTAATTTCAAAGACAACATTAAAAAAAACTTCACTTTTTCAGTTTGTATAAGTTTGGCTATTTTTTTCCATGCAAGTCACAAACCAATTCATCATAGAAACTTCAAGAAAACTTTAAAGATATTTAAGTGGTGTGGCTTTCCTAGAAACCTGTATTCCAAAGATGATACTGGAACTGAGGAGCCCTTGAACAAAACTTTTCATGAAACATTGCAGACAGTACAGTAATCGCATTGTACAACCAAGTCATTTTTTAAAGACAAAGAGGAAGAACAGTATATAAGAATGCTTAGGAGAAATGGAGATAGAATCGTGTAGTAGAAGGATGAAACCTTCCTTAAAGTTAATGTTTGAACAATGTGATTCAGCAGAACTGAGATGGAGAAAATACATTTTCCCTAACGTAAGATGATCTACCTGCTAGACCTATTTTTTTATCTACCTCCTGCCACTTAATATGTCAACCACTTTGTTAGGCTGGTGAAAATGACAGAGAAGAGAGACAAATGACTCATGGCTTGGCAAGTCAGTATGTTATTCTAAAAGCTAAAATGGACAGGACAGTTTATTGGAGAAAGAAAGGGTGAACACAACACAAAAAGAGTTAAAAAATACTAAATTTTTCGTCGAAGAAATTGTAAAGTCAAAAATTGTAACTTTGGAGAAAAAAAAGAATCCAATTTTTAAAGCATGGCTTATTATCAAATTTCTGTTATCTGCTTTTTTGAAGTACTAACTCATGTTCTGTGGTTGCTCTCAAAAAAAGATATAAATAGAGAAATTTATTTTTAAAAATTTAAAACTGAAATTCACTCATTCTGTTTATTTCAGAAAATGGAGTTTTTGAAAAGCAGAGCTGGCAGAAGGGATGGGCAAAAGTCCAGTAAAAGAAGGTGGAGATGCAAGAAAGATTTCTATTATTAATGCTAATGAATTTCATCCTTGCCATTCTGGAGCTGGGTTGTTTACGTTTTAGGGGATTTTTTGTTTGTTTGGTGGATTTTTTTTGGTTTTTTGGTCAATTGGTCAATTGCAGTATTTTGGAGGTGTTTCTTGTTTTAATTTTTGTGGGATTAATTTTTTTTTATGTCCGTACATGAAAGAGTGTTTTAATTGGAGCAGATAAAATATAAAAAAGACGTATAAAAACAGTAATTGAAAGCAGACCAGAATTTTACACAGGGCTACAGAGCTAAGAGCTTTCTAAGACAACATGCTGTTGAAAGGTCATGGAAATTTTGCTTCAGCTACAAACCAAGAGAAAATATGAAGTATAACAAGTGCTGTATTCTGCACTTGGCATAGGGCAATCCTGGATGAATGTACAGACTGGGGAGTGAGATGCTGGAAAGCAGTGCCATTGGAAGGCACTGGGGGGTCCTGGTTGATGGCAAGTTGACCATGAGCCAGCAGTGCCCTGGCAGCCAGGAGGGACAACCCTGTCCTGGGGGCATCAGGCACAGCATGGCCAGCCAGGCAAGGGAGGGGATTGTCCTGCTCTGCTCTGAGCTGGGGCAGCCTCACCTCCAGTGCTGGGGACAGGTTTGGGTGCCACAATATAAAAAAGACATTAAACTGTTAGAGAGCATCCAAAGGAAGGCCAGGTGTATGGTGAATGGCCTTGAGAGGAAGCTGAATGAGGAGCAACTGAGGTCACTTGATCTGTTCAGCCTGGAGGAGACTGAGGGGAGACCTCATCACAGTCTGCAACTTTCTCATGAGGGGAAGAGGATCTCTTCTCTCAGGTGACTAGTGACAGGATCCAAGGGAATACCCTGAAGTTGTGTCAGGGGTGAGTTGGGTTGAATATCAGAAAAAGCCTTTTCACCCAGAGTGTGGTTGGGCACTGGAACAGTCTCCCAAGGCAAGTGGTCACAGTACCAGCCTGACGGAGTTCAAGAAGCACATGGACAATAGTCACAGGCATATGGTGTGACTCTTGGGGATGGTGCTGTGCAAGGCCAGGAGTTGGACTTGATGATTCTTGTGGGTCCTTTCCATCTTGGACTATTCTGTGATTCTGAGTGCTGTGTTGGGTCAATTGGTAATTGCAGAAAGGGTGCACCTTTTAGGAGCTCATCAGAAATTTGTTTTTAAGATTCTCAAGAGCTGTTCATCTTTAATCTGCTATTCTGTCCTTTCTTCTGGCATTACATCTTCCTCGTAATATTAGGTAAGATATTTACTGTCTAAAAGTAAAATTAAATTAAATTACATAAACGTGATTCTATGTGCAACAAAATTGAAATCTTCAAATCGTCCAGTTCAATGACAGATGTATATTTCTGAGGAAGACCTGAAAGAATGCATTTTACTTCCTACTTTGTGTGCTACTCTCTGATCACTGGAGACCAATTGAATACTGAATTAATTTGGATCAAATAAAACATTTTATCTTTGACTTTTATACAAGCTAAAAAATCACTTTACAAAGTATAGTGGCACCAGAGGGTAAGGATCTAGCTGGGAGATAAAGAACAAATTTACTCTATTTTTCTAACTTTCACAGTATGGCACAAGAACACAAAGGAGCAAGTATCTTCCTGGAGAGCCCACTAGAGTCCTCGGCAAGACTTCTCCTACAGAAAGTAGAAACAGATGTGTTCACCGCATGATATTATATAATTGCTCTGAAAGATATTATGAACAGAAAGCCTCCTATAAAATGTGTTGTTGATGACCCACAGCCACAAAGTAGAAAAAATAGTTTGCCTAGGGATAAAGAATAAAATTCATGAGGACACCCAAGTGATTTAGAAGCCCAAGTGGGCCCAAGTTCCAAAACTGTTATGTTTGTAAGCTCAAATCCTCAGGAGAACATTGGACTTTTACTGGATGCAGTAAACTCAGTGGTGCCAAAACTAGATTGCTAGCAATACCTGAGCTAGTAAATTTAAAATAGGCTCATCTGTGACTCAAATGCCTAATTAATTTATGAAAATGGGACTTGGGATTATTAGCTGGCTTAGACCCTTTGGAAACATATTGTGTATGACTCAGTCTTACAAGAGTCTTTAACCACCATTGTCATCAGAGGAAAGTGGAAGCATAAGAAGAAAACCAGCAAAACGCAAGTGTAAAAGTCAACAGAATGAAGAGAAAGAGGTTTTTGGTCTTAGGTTTTTTTTAATTTGCTTTTTTTGTTTTTTTCATTTTTTTAATGTAGCAACTTCTGTACAGTGCTGTATTTTTAATAAAAAACAAGATTGATTTCATCATAAATTTATCTACAGGTGGACTTGATGATCTTAAAGGTCTTTTTAAACTAAACGTTTCCATGATTTTATGACTCTATCTATCACACAGTGGTTATACATGGTGTTTATAATATTTCTACATATATTATCTGTGTCTCCATTCATTATATATGCCTACATACATTATTGATACTGCTAAGTACAACATGACCAACCAAGTAGTTAACCAGGCACAAACCAAATGCACTCGTGCTAGGAAACATGCATATAATGATTAATGGACTGAATAAATACCACATATAGAGTAATCTGCCTTCAGAATATTCCCAGTTACGCTAGGTAACTAATTGTTGACTTATCGCATTTTACTGCATACTTCGTGAAGTAAAAGAATATTTCAAAATATGTATGTACTATCAAAATGTGTCTGGTTTTGTACAATAACCATGTACAGTTCAACCTTGTAAACGAAGAGGTCAGATCAGAGAAATACAGTTACTAATACAGAGGTAACTTCATAAGAGTAAAATTTAAAACAGCGTGTTTTAGTTTTCATGTTCTGAATACAGAAGATTTTTCAGAGCAAAAATATGTATAGTTTGCTCCAATGTTAACTTATAGCAATCATAGGCAAGGACCGTGTTTAAAATGTTTCCATTTAATTTATGGTGAATACTATATCCTGAAGTTACCTCATCTATTGAAAGCATCACTTCAGCTTAATAAGAGTATTCTATGATGGTAAGGCAAAGAACCGCTCAAGAAAGTCATCTGTCTTCTTTTGAAATTTCTTGACAATTTTTAGCAGATCACGAGTTCTGAGTTCTTGCCCAAAAAGTTTTTGTTTGCAGCTGCTCCATCCTATATATTTCTCCATTTGAAATTCTTTCACTATGTTTGGTGCAAAATACTTTGGTTTACTCTCGAATACTTGTAGAGTAACTCTTTTCTATATTTGAATTAATTTTTTGATCCTTAAAGCTGCGCTGGATTTTTCAGTGAGAGACATAATCATGTATAATTTGGAATGGTGATTTCAACATAGTCTGCAATAATTACTTGGGGTTTGCTTTTTCCAAGGTAGGCACATATCTTTTAATTCTTGCATTTCAGTTTGATATCATTGAGACTAGAATATATTTTCTTGGGCTCATTTAAAATGAAGAGTCCCTTCAGTATTCACATTATTACTTTTGTCACTTTCTTCTTTCTAATGTGTCTTGTAAGGATCTCATATATTAATTTTCTTTCAGTTAAAATGGCACAGGTCTGATAGTGCCCTCATTACCCAAACTGTTATTTCTCCCTCTGGCCTCACAAACTGTATTAAGTGATGTTTCATTTGGGGGAGTCCAGCAATGACATTCTGAGTAATGCTTTAAAAAATGTGTCTCAAACTGGTTTTAATTTACATTAAAGTCATGTATGGTATGGCAAATTAATTATTACTAACTGTTGAACATTAGTTTTGAGAATTAATAGTAAAGGAATGAATAGTGTGTTTATTATATTGAGGGTTCAGAACATCAATTGTATTTCTTTCCAGTAATGAAGTGCTATTTGTTTGACTTAAGTCAATTATTTAGTCAGGTTTAAAAGAATAATTATCTAATCTCTGTAAACAGGCTCTGTTAATTAAAACAAATAGATTGAAAGCTGCACACGAAAAAAATTGAATGGATTTTTTTTTTCTTAACTACCTGTTTCTTTCCTAAATGTTTTACTACTAGAAATTTTGAATTTCATTCCTTCTGCAAGGGACTCCAAATAAAGTATTACCAAAATATATATTTATCCATAAATTTGTACTCATTACACTATTAATAAGGGATAAATTAATATTTGCAGAGTATAGGTTTTGGTGGAGTTTTTAAGGATTTTTTGGTTGGTTGGTTAGTTGGTTGGTTTTCTTTGTTTTGGTGGTTTTCTGTTGTTTTATTTTGAGATTTATTTGTGGGGTTTTTTCGGGGTTTATTTCATCTTTGGACTGAAATAAATCTGAAATAAACTAATACAGTAACAGTTTTCTTTGTGTATGAATATTTTGAATTTTTTAAGTATTCACTTCAGAGAAAGTTTGATTCCAAAGTTCTGGTAGCTTAGTAATTTCAAATTATGCCCTGAAATACATCATATTGGTAATTTTGTTTGTGGATTTTTTTATTTTTTTTTTTAAACAGTCTGACATTATAGTTCATTTTTTCATTGATTTAAAATTTCCTGACTGGCCTTTATATCATCTGACTTTTACATGACAAGTATTGCAAAAATATATTAAAGTATTTCACATAGATATTTAATGAGTGTTTCAAAAAATTGTTAACTACTGCCAGTAAAATGGACCTGATTGTTCATTATCTTGCTCCTCCTGCACTCACTGGCCTTTGCAAAGTGAGGGTAAACAAACAGAAAACATGGCAAAGTACTTTGTTAATCCTTACCCTACTGTTCATAGGGGTGAGTGAGTGCGTAAAGAGGAAGTAAAAGTGACCCCAGTCACTACAGAATATATGACTTTTCTTCTATTCCTCATTCCTGGTTGCAAGGTTGATCTCATGCACTGAAGTGTAATATTAATTCTTGTACTTCTGTCAGAAAAAAGATTTCCAAAGCTTGATACTGTTTATATTCTTGAACTGATACATGTATATAGTATGAAATTGAACTTTCTGTTATTCTTTTGTTGTGATTGGGTTGCCAGTCCACTTTTTCTGCTATAAGCTACTATAATAAGGCTATAAACAATGCAGGAGTCAAGTTACCACCCAATCAAAGTATAAAATATTGAAAAGGTCAAAAGAGTGCAGCTCGCTACCAAGATTCATTGAATATAAATTAGACATTAAACTCCTGATATCTCATTCCCTTGACTGAGTAGTAATGAGAATGGAAAATGGCAGAAAATTAATCCTTTCTCATTAAAAAGCTTGTAATGAGAATGTGGAACTTAGTACTAACATAACCTGTCCTCATTACAGTCTTCAGGAAAGGGTCTTTGTGGTCTTCTTCAGATGTCAGAGTTGTGATCTTTTTCTCCTTAATAACAGTACAGTGACTGTAGTTACATTGCATACTACTCCTTTGCATAGGTTTCCTACACTGCACAACTGACTTAAAGTGACATAACATATTTCATCCATTGACACTGGAATTTCTGCTGTACCTACACTTTATATTAATGCAAATATACATCTGTGACAGATGTATTTTCAGTGATGCCTTAACCAGGTAGATGCCCACATCCTATTGGATTTCAGTGTAACTTGCAGACTAAGGTTCCTCAGAGCACTTTGCAAAGTCTAGCTTGAGAAAAAATTAATAACCCAGGGATGATTATCCAAATAAATATGCGTACACATTGTCATTGATTGCAAATTATCAATGGAATAAATATAAGAAATACACTTACATACCTACACATAAACAAATTTCTGACAGAAAAGGACCCATAAATATCTATTTTATGCATTAAATTCCTCTGTGCCAACAACATATAATTTATCATACAGAATTTTACTGCCATCTTGACTTTGAAGTGCTTCCAGACTTTTCCCTAACAGTATTTAGATTGTGAGACCAGGAAAAGTAAAACTAAACAAAATAACGCAACTGAACAGAAGTTTTTTTTTGCTTTCCATGGAAAGGTAGGTATGAAATAACCTATTTTGATACACTTATATAAGTTAATGTTCTTTTTTGTTCTCAGAAACTGAACACAAGTCAAGGAAAAATGAGTAAATTTGGGTTTGATTCTAAAAAATTCATGCCAGAGCACTTTGGTTATGAAATATTAGGAGGAAAAATATATCACATAGTGTTCAATTATGTTTTCAGAATGACCTGTTTCCTATTCCATACAAGTGATGGGATGCATTTGTTTTGGTAGGGAGAGCAATCCTTGCACTCTGGTTCTGCATAGGACTGCATCCTGGCAGAGGGCCCCACATCTCACATCTCCTGTCCTGGCACCCATGTAGAAAGTGTGGTCATTAAGCCAGCAAATCTCTTCTATTGTGAATTTTATATGACCACATTGGGAAAGGAATCAATCACAGTGCTCCTCTGCAACCCAGTAAATCCCTGATGTCATGGGAAGGGGTTGTTATAAAATGTGGAAGGCTGTAATGAACTGGAGAGAGAAGATCTCCTGTAGGAAATTCCCACCCCATTCATCTCCATACAGACACACTTGCAAATGTCCACATATTTTTCTAGGTCTATGAAGACTCACATGCCAGCTAGAGACAGCCAAAATGAAGGTCTTTCCATGCAAGCTCCGGTCCACTTTGTGCGGTGGGAAATGATGGCATGCAACTCTGTGGCTGCTCCAAATGCCCTTGACAGCTGCAGGCTGCAGAACTACCCACAGGCAATGCAGGGAAAGCATCTGCAACAGCATAGCAACCTGGCCTGTCTAAATTGTGCTGGCAGCATCTCTGGTTCTTGAAATACTCCACAACCTGCAAAGTAGAAAAAGGCTAATCTCACCTCTTCCACCTGATCTGTCAGTACAAGTGTGTGAAATGACTTCAGCTATCAAGCCGCATGTATTTTCTTGAAGTGGTTGGTGAGTATGTACAATTATACATCTGCTCAGGTAGACGAATACTTTCTTATATATCCTCTTCAGGATTTCCAAATGGATTTGTTTTTCTCTGACAGTGGTTATGAAAATGCCCATGTTTTATTTGCCATTTTTTGCAAAATTATTGCTAACCTCTAAAAGCAATCTGCTCTTCCTAATTTTTAATGGTATTAATTTATTAATTTTTTTGTCAATTTCTTTAGCAAAATATTTTAGAATATGCCAGTTAATTTCTTGTCAGAATCTATGAAAGAAAAAAACAACCTTTGACATATAAATGTTACCTGGGATGACAGAATTGCACTGCAGATCCAAAAAGGACCAGGTACACTGCAGATTTCTGTTCATAAGAAGGGACCCTGGAAGGAATACTGTCTCAATGAAGCCACATTCTCTCCAGTGTCATTGCACAGCCCATGGGGACACACTGCTTAGAGCAGATCAACGTCTACCCGGTAGAATCAGAAAATCTACCAATACCTAAGACCAACACCACGGATACATTCGTATCTATAAAGATATTGAGACTTTGCTGAAAAGACCCATTTACTTGCAGCAAATTTTTGTCTCTGTACCAAAAACTCACTAGCACAAAGATACATGCTCAGTAGCTGTCTACCAATTTCTTATCCAACAAAAACTTCACAGGTTTTGGTCAACATCTATGGAATATTTTCTCAAATGCAAAATTTTATTTAATTTTTCTCTTTTGGTTTCCTGAGAATTAAACAGCAGATTTCATGTTATCCTGTGTCATGGGCCCACGTGATTTCTCACCTTGTCGTTAAATACTCTTTCTACTTCATATTTTAAAACAATTCTTATTCTATTTTGGTTTTCTTTATGTAGAATCTTTGAGAATTCCCCTATAGAATTTTCCACATCATTTAATATCGAGAGGTGCCTGCCAAAAGTGACTGTTTTCCAGATGTGGTCATCTGTGCAGTTAAGGCCCTGGTAGATGAGAGGTGAGAATCGCCCTTGCCATTGTTTAATTTCTACTCCAGTAATCACCATTCACCACAGAAGAAAGCATCCTCTGTCTTTGTAGTATCATACTCTTGTTTCACGACGTATCTAATTTTCTGTTTTTTTTCTGAATGGTCATATTCTGGAGAATTCAAGGCATCAAAATTTGCATGGACAATGGTAGGTATTAATGATTTTCCTACTCAGTGAAAGTTTAGGATTATAGTTGTGCCCTTCACCCATTAACCCAGTTGTGCAAAATTGATTAAATATCCTACTCTGGACTCATGTGGCCAACAGCTTCAAAATTTTTGTTGTTTGAAAAGTACATATCCATAATTCAATACCCTTTGCAACCATAGTTCCTGACCCAACTGTGTGAATTATTGATAGTTGTCAATAGAACTGCATTTCTTTTGAGTAACAGCTAAGCTTTAGGGCCTCCCTCCTGAATCCCAAATGAACTATTTTTAGCATTAGTATAGGAGAATTATTTTTAAGCACATTTACAATTCCAAAATTGACAGTTGAATATCTGATTAGAATGTATTAAAAAGGAACAACTTCTGGAAACTTAAACGTTTGCAGAGACGGAATGTAAAACATACTGTGTTAAGGGATGCCCAAATGGCTAATACCATTGGGAGTGACTCAAAGAATACAGGGATGAAAAAATACTTCCAGATACTTGAATGAATTAGTGCTCCTTGGGAAGAGAATAAAGAAAAGTTGTTAGACTGGAAACTGTTTGTCACAAATCTCTTGATCACTTGAAATTATCTTGACTTTAGCCATTGCATGTCTCTATCCTTCCCCAGTAAGACATGCTTACCTCAACAGAGTGACTCAAGTAGGATTTAAGCAGGAATTATGCATGTGCTTAATAGTGGATAGAAAGTTAAAAACAACTTTGTGAGCACTAGCAATTTTAAGCAAGAAAGTATACTTTGTATTCAATTTAAACACAAAAATTAATAGAACATGACCAAAATGCAGAGTCCAAAATGCATTACAACCTCTTTTGGATCTGTTGTAGAGCAAGGATGATGTCTGGATCTTCATCACCACCACCAAAGAAAAGTCTTTAATAGACTTGATAAACAAAAATTTACCATATGAATAAGTTACCCCATGTGCTTCCTCTGAAGAAAAATCTTAAGCAAATGAACATTACTAAAGTAATCTACAAGTCAAACCTTTAAAAAGAGTATGCTGAAATTCCATTTTTGGAACTGGTGTAAATATGTATTTATACCACTGTATGGTGAAATAGAATTTCTTGGAACTTTCACCCATTATCTCTCGCAGTTTAGTCTATAATGCAGAGACACAAAAGCTGTTATAAAAACAACTACTACTTCAGGAAGCTGACCTTCTTGAGAAAACTACCCTCTCTCTTCTGTGAAAAGATGTCAAGAGTTAAGTGAACTAAGTGTACTGAGGTGAGCAATTTGACAAGAGAAGAACAGGAAGTGGTAGAGAAAAAAGCAAACTATGACTATCAATTACCCCACTTCTGATCATCCCTGATGGCTGACTAGAAGCTATCCTTATAAAGTAGAATGGAATCTCCATTCACAAATCTGGGACCTTTAGTTGTGTAAATTGTTGTGTAATAGAGACATATTTTATTAATTTTTTTTCCTTGTTACCATAAAATAGTTGTTGATTAAGCAAAATTTAGAATAAAACATGTATTAAATGAGGATCCTTAGGCGTTTGGCTAAAACAGCATTAGCTTCTCTCAGGCTACTAATTCTTACTGTGAAAAATGTCAATACAATGACATTAGTAGAACAGAGATATTTCTCAATCCCCTACTTTGTCTACCATTTACAAAATAAAGCAAATTGTACACTATTCTTTGGCCAGCACAAGAGCATGATTTGTGAAGGAAAGCTGGGTTGGAAAGAAAGATTAAAGTATTTGAAATTAATGAAACCAAAACTAACCAAACAAAAATAATAATAATAAAAAAAAAAAAACTTCTGGACAATCTTATTTTTATTCTGAAGGTCAAATGATTCCAGGAATGAATGAGTTGATCTGAAGAAAAAGTCTGAGCATCACATGGATGAGTTTGGATTCTACATGTTGACAAAGTATCTCCTTTCTAGTCTCTTGTAACTGTGGTATTATATTGTTTATTACCTGCGTACTTGTGGATCAAATGAAAAAGGTCACTTGCATTAGTCAAAAGGTCTGTAATGCTCTCAGGAGTCAGAAATTATCTAAAATTATATGGTTGTTCTTTATAAAACTACTTCTTAATAGGCAGCAACACACAGTAGGAGCAGAATATCATTTACGTATTCCTACTTTACATGCTATGCACAGTTACAGTGCACTACCCTGCCAAATGATTTGGAAATTCTTACTGTAATTCTTTGAGTTACTATAAACCACATACCTTCATAAGTGTGTGATGCAAAGTCACTTGGCCTGCATATTTTAAAATGTGCTACATAATTTTAACTCAGCTTTCAAGTAATACAGCTGTTCCAGCTACACAAAGATTATTCTCTTAGAAACAGCTAATTTGAGCAATACTGACACTCAGGCATCCTTCACAGACACCTTACAAATAGTCCATTGACTCTTCTCTAAAGTCTGGCTCTAGAGACATCAGAATAAACCAGATGCAGACCAGTGATGTAGCTAGCCTGGTGACAGAGACTTCGTACCTTAGGATTTTCAACTCTCTTCAAAATTTTTCAAATGGCCTCAGCAAATACTACATTCTCAACTTTCTTCTCTGCCCTAAGTAAGATTTGGGTGATAACTTTCTATTTTCCATTTACTCTCCTTAAACTGAGAACTATTGTTGTGCATTGCCTGGTATGGGTTAAGATGTGGGGTTATGGTCCCATCTGCTCTTCCCTATTCACAAGAGCTGCCTGAAGTCCAGGGCAATAGCCCAGAAGAGAATGCTAACACGCTCACTGTCACATTTCTGGTTGGTGCTTGGTCTTTGTGTCTTTTATTTCTGTTGACTGATGGAAAGGTACATTACTAACCCTTCTTTGCTGGAAGGGCTGCATTATATACATCAACCCAAGTATTTGTCTTTTTTCTATATAAATAGAAACAATACATCTATATTGTCTGCACCCCTGGAAGCATTTTTTGAGCAGAATTTGGAAATTTAGATTAAAGGAGAAAGATGTCATATTAAAGAGCAAGCCTACAGCTAACAACCTGTCCTATGGCATGGACTTTCTGCTTTCTGAGACACAAAGTTCAGTGACAATAGAATACAGTACTACAGTATTTGCAGTTTCTTTAGGGGGTTACAGTTCATAATGTGAACAGGTCATCCAAAGAGTGCTTTTCCACAGTAATTCTTTACTATTACTATTATTATTGCTATTCCGGTGAATCTATAATGATTGCTTTGTTGCTGTATATTTCTCACTCTGACTCCCAGGTACATAAATAACAAAATGCTTCAACAGTTGAAAGGCTGTCCTTAGGGTATTTCCAGCTCAGAAAGAAGTGGGAAGTACAAGACGACTCACAGGAAAACCTATCTTTTAGCAATTTATATCTGTATTGTGCACAGCCTGAATCTTTTGAGCAGGATCTTTGGGCCACTCTCCTTTTGTCCATTCTGAGTATATTTCCTTGCTTGTCATTCTTTTGTCTTTATTTTTCCACTTTCCCTACTTTTTTCTTTATACAAGGTTAGCTGCAGGCTGTTCCTCTAGTTTCACTAGGGCCTTAGACTTCAGTATTAGGTCAGATCCGTGAACTCTCCTGTTGTGCTAGAAACCATGAAACAAATGCTAGGTTCCTTACAGCCCATGAGAATTTTGCCTTTGACTTCAACAGGACATAATATACAGATGCTTCGTACAAAGATCCAGGAAAGGAAGAATTTCTTTTTCTCCCCATTTAACTCTTTGGCAATTGATATTTTTGGTCTTTGGATATATAACTCCTTCAAAATAATAATTTTATATAACTCTACAGTGTAGACTTTCTCACATACATTTATTAATCCACTCTGCTGAAGGGGGTGAAGATTATTAGCAATACTTAATAGACATTAAAACCAAATGAAAGGGGCATTTACTTATGATCATCATAGAGATTGCTAAAAAGAAAAGGAGCTAAGCTCAGGGTTTCTCATTTCAAGCTTACCCTAAGGATCCAGAGTAGCAGCCTGAGAGAGATATATTTACTTTCATTGTGTTAATTTAGTTAGTGAAAAAATAATTGGTAGCTTATGCTCCGAAATGGGAGTCAAACTAATGCCTCTGTGTCCAATTCTCATAAAATATATCTCTTATTGCATCAAGGACTAAACATATCTAAATTTCACTCAAGTACTGAGTCTGCAATTGAACTCAACAGGTAATAACTAGCAATAATTTATCAGATGTAATTAATTATGAAACACCTTTAATACAGTCAGGTTTAAGTTTCTGCATGGATCAGAAGTGGGTCAATGGCTCAATTAAACTGAGGTGCCTAAACACCACAGCAATAAAACACTACTGTGATTAATCCTGTGTCTAGTGGAAATTCATACTTTTGGAAACTGGGGGCTTTCTACTGTCAGTGACCCCCAGAAGTTGAATGGCTGTAGATTTATCAACATCAGAAGTGCTACAGGTGCTAGGACTGACTATACACTAGCTAACAAGTACTGAAAGTTACATAGTCATTTAAACATGGTTCTGTAACTGCACTAATAAACATTAACAGGAAATATGTATTACATCTTTCTCAGAGCAAAGAACAGCATGTCTCTGCTCACAGCTGCCTTGTACCATGTCAGCTTTCCACTAATCTGTCCTTTACTTTACGTTCTGTTTTGAAAAAATATCAGTTGAAGATGCTCAAAGTTGTGGTTTTCCAGTCCAGTGCTGCAGAGCAAGAGAGGATATCACAGTTTAAATACAAACAGAAATTTGAGAGAATTGTGTTCCTTGTGCAGTTTTTGTGACATTCCAGAAGGGCTTCAGGGGAAGAGAAAAAAGGTAATTATATTACTTCTGGTTTATTTTTATTGAGTTTTTATCCAGTGAATGATACGAGTATGTTCTTCACTGGTTTCTACGAATTTTGTAGTAGAGAAAAGTTCATGCTTTTGGTAGCATAAGATAGGCATTGACAGAAGTACAGAAGAGTATGTGACAGCATGGTTACAATGTTAAAAACTGTAATTTATGGTATTGATTGACTGTTGTTGTGACTCACCATGGCTCTGCTGGCTGCACACAGTGTGCTGCTGCCAATATTACACTATCCTACGTTCCTATGAGTACCCAGCTGTAATGTCATACTGTACTGAGGTGTTAGGAAAAGAAAGGTAAGCACACATACATTAGGAATACAGATATAGATTTTACAGAAAGGGTGAGCTGCTGGGTCAAATTTTGCCATTGGCTATTCACCTGTAACAACCACAGTGAGTGAAGGAACTGCACAGCTGAGATTGTTGAATCTCATAAGAATCACAGTTTGGCCTGTTTATCTGTACATAACATTTTATATTGCTGCTACACTTCCAGCCTGCATATTTCCACCTATAAAGAAATATACCTGAATGAAAAAAGTTACTTTATTAAATCCTCATCTGAGCTGGTAAATGTGGGTCCTGTTTGAGACAGTTTTGAAGGAAATGCAGTCCTCACTTATTTTAATTAGGCATTAGGATGCTTACTGAAAAAAAAAGCTGTGGCAAACAACAACCTAGGAATAAATATTGATATGATCTTAAGTGTAGTCATACATTCCCTCTAGAAAGCTGAAGTTCCTCCTGCTTTGCCCTGTTGGATGACAACTTCACATCCTTGAAATTATAAGATGCAGCATACCCCCATGGTGGGCAGACTTTGTGATGTAGCATAGCAAAGAGCAAGGACAGGCAGGGTATAACTCACAATGCAGGCTCCTTTGCCATGCTGCAGATTCCCTCTGGCTCTGGAGAAATGAAAATGAAGGAGTATGGCAGGTGTGCATAAGTTCTCGACGCTTCAGATGGAGGAAAACTGAAGGAGCACCTAGGAGAGACTGGAATACTAAAATTCCTGTATTTTAGTTAATAAACATATATTTACATTTGTTTGGCCTCCAAGTTCTATTTGATTAAGATTAGTAAAAAAGATTGCAATCAAAAAACTTAATGGTTGATGGAACTTCTATTTCACTTAGTGAAAGTCAAGAGAAGCTGCAGCATGAAACTGGCTTGTTGACTCTGTAATGGACAAAGATCAGATTTTCCATGCTGTAAGAATCATTAAGAAAATATTTCTGATACTGTGCATCTCCAAAGTCATAAAAAATTGCCTCCAGACTTTCAAAACAACAAATTGTCTCACAACTTGTCACGATTCCTGCCTTCCTTTTATACGAAAAAACTCAGGGTGGGAGTGGAAAAAAGATACAGTTGTAAAACAAGTCTCCTGTGCAGATTTTTGCAGCTTTCCTTCAATAACAAAGCTCAAGCAATTCAATATCATTAACAAGTACATATCACTACAATATATCTTAAAGTTCTTATGTTATGTGCATTTTTGCATTTCAAGAGAAATAATCAAGTCTTATCCATGGTACATTCGGTGCAATCACAGTACATATCACGATGTCTTCTCTGTGCCTTCAACAGAACAATTCTGGTGCTTGGTTGAGTTTGAATAGCCAGCAAGCAGAAGCTGTTTAAGACTCAAGTATAAGAAATAAGAGCAGGCATGTACCATAAGCTGCTGAGCAAATGAGAAGGAAACACTGAAAATATTAAGTGACTTGTTCAGTTTTGAGATCTCAAGGTTATTTTTGCTTTACATTAATGGGAAACAGTTCTGTTTGTGTGTCTGATTGCAAAATCAGAAATGTTTAGTCCTATTGCCAATGAAGGAATTAAGCATGACAGCTATGTATCAAGAAGTGTAGAGGCAAAATGTCAAAACTGAGAACACATTTCTGAGTAGAATTTTGTGCGTTTCTAAAGACAAGCAGTCATGATTTTTGTACACAAAAGTGGCAGGTTGGAGTATATGCTCTATATTGTAAAGACATCGCAGTTACAGGAGTTTTTAAAATAATAATTAAACTCTTAAAGTAAATGGAATAAATTAGGTGACAGAACGAAAGGTATCAGCACCAGGTTATTTTGGAAGGGAACCAAACACTGGTTGGTGTAAAAAAAAATAAAAAAATCCCTAATTTGAAAATGTATTTATGTTTCGTTTGGATTTTGTGATGAAACCATCCCAAGTGTTTTTGCTGGCCACTTAATGCCACTCTGAACCTAGACTTTCAGAAGTAAACAGAGTTCTGATATCTGCCTTTTGCATTATCTCCTTCACAGTACCTTATGTCTGAGGGGGAATATTTTCAGGCTTTGTCTTATTCTCACAATGCGAAGAGATTTGTGGAACAGCTTTTCAAGTAACATTTCAAAGAACAGAGCTCTAATTATTTCATTAACATAATGTCTGTTCACAGATTTAACTGTAACTGACCCAGTGAATTGACACTGCAGTGAGATTTAACAAAATTCATTAAACTTGTATGTGTTCATTTATTACCCCTTAACTTAAATTTTAATGTAAGAAGAGTGCAGGACATTAATTTACTTACAAATTTGACAATTTTCATATGTAAACATTTCCAGAAGGATTGAATACATTTCTTTTTTTTTTTAGAAAAACTGTCTTTAAAGAGAATTGGTCAGTATTGCACATTCTTCATAATAACATATGAAGATCTAATGAAAATGGGGACAATAGGTAAAGTTACATTTATTTTCTGAATCAAGTCTGTAGAGTGAATAGCTAAGAATTATGCTGTCTTCTACTTTATTAACAAGTACAGTTTAGTCATTAATTTATTTCTTTTATGAATATTAACTGGGATGATTAAATAAAAATAATACTGAAGAAAAATCCATCATATTTTAAAAAGGGCATCACCTCTTTCTGACTCAAATAAGATGTCTTTTAGTGTAGAAATCATACCAAATGTGGCAAAGAAATCCATTTATGTTACTGCAGTTCTAACTAGACAGTAGATAAGAACTTCAATTGAAGGCTTTAAATTGCTTCAGATGCTTTTTGCATTATAATTGCTTACATAGGTGGCTGGTAGAATCATCACCCTAATTCTGTGGGGTTTTTTTTTACCTTTACACATTTCTAAATTGTACCAGTTTCTAGTACTTACTCCTCTATGTCCTGGTTTGGCATAAATACTCACATCAAGATCTTTAGAAAAACACTCAAAACCATCTTGAACGTGTGAAAGTGTTGAAAAGCATCAGGGTTGCCCCTGGTAGCATGTTTGAGTTTCATGTTTCTTTCTTTCTGTAAAGTTAAAGTACACTACCTGGCATCTCATTTACCATGGCATAAAGACCAATCTTCCCAATTTTAATATTTTTAATGATTTCTTAAAGCCTCCCATTGTGTACCACAAGGAGATTTTTTTTAATTGGTTATGAATGAAATTTTGGCAAATAGTCTCTGAATTTTATGTTATTCCAATGGATTAGTAGACCCACCCACAGCTGACAGCATGCTGCAGCAGCTGCTGTGTGTCAGCCTCCTTCAGCTGCTGGCTGTAATGCACTACCTCTTGCTGTGCAATATCCTTGCTGAGCAGGACAGGAACATGCTAAAAGGGTCTTGTGTCTTTTTAACGATAGTGCACACTGCAGCAGTTTAATGGTTTTTGCTATACTCTTGTTACATCATCTCTTCATCCATAAATGTCCCTTCTAACTCTTTTCCTTCTGCAGTCATTTGGCACTCGTTTTTCCACAAAATCCAGCTCGTGCAGATTTTGTGAAAAAGCCAACAACAATAAAGAAAGGGATCTCAACAGAAATCTACTTTGAATCAATCTCTTTGAATCAATCTAGTTGGAAAAGGTTCTTGAAAAAATCTCATTTTCCCCCGTTACGTCAATTCTTTCTAAAGCTCCCTTTATAATTGCCTGTCACAATAAAGTATTATTTTTCTCCTTAGAGCTCAGAATCATTTTTTTTCTCATTCATAAATGAGGTAGATCCATGTTTAAACTAGCTAAAGGACTTTTCAAGATTTCAACTGGACTTATAATGAACTTATAAATTTGGTCCCCACATTTCCCACCTATTTTCATCACAATTTTACCGGTTCTTTTTTTATGTTCCTTCATATTCAAGCTATTGGCAATAGTCATGGTGTCTTGTTTGCAGGATAGCATGGCTGAATGGAGCTAATATTGTTCAATCTGTGCAATGAGAATCTCAGCAAATAAAGAAGAAAATAGAAATCATCATCGGTTTCTTATAGTGTAACATCTCATTGCAAACAACTCATACTGTTTATACAGTTGGAAAATCCATTTCTGCAAATGCCAGATAGAATCTTGACATCATGATTACTCTAAATATCACAAATTCGAGTGACTTATGCTGTCCTTCTTCTAATGATCATGGTCTTACTGTGATTGCTCCCACAAACATTCCTGGGAAGTCTTGCATCCTATAGCCAAGGAAAGCAGTTCTGCCATGTCTGTGAGCAGGCCACTGATGCTCAAAATCCTCAGGGCTGAGATCCCTTAGGCATGCTTTGCCCAGACTTGGGCATTGTCTCCTGGAGCTTTGTTTTGGCATATTTAGCTGCAATAGAAATTTCTCCAATGACCAGGTAGATATGTCTAATTTTATTTCATACTTTTCTATCGTATAACCATAATTTTAATAAATATACTAGTAACAAACAGCTATTCTGGGTAAACTAGATTATTCAAAACTGCATCATAATAATACAATGTAGAGAAACACAGACCTAGGACAGCACAGCCCTTGAAGTGGAGGACAAGGGATAGAATGCAGGAGGGAGCAGGCATGGAAAGGAAAGAGAGATGTTGACATTCAAGACTCCAGAGTTAGAAACAGCTCACCAAAGGGCAGGTAAAGAAGTGCAACCATAGGAGCTGGGTAAAGCAAATCTAAGGGTAGCAAAGAAAACAGCAAACAAGTACTGAACATATCTAACCTGCACTCTACACAAAAAATTTCAGTTTGACATGGACTTGCAGACCAAGGAATACAAGGGTGTACAGCACGTTATGGATTAGACTCATGTGGAACCTATTGTGAGGAAAATGACACCATTGTGATCGATTTCACATTTTTTCTGGGGAAAAAAATAAATAAACATCATCACTGTCTTTCTGATGAACAGTTTGGGACACTGTCAGGTCCTTTTAAATAAATCCCCCTTCAACATCCAGTCAGACTGAAATTGTTCACCTCAGTATTTCAGAGGGTTCTGGATGGATAAGTATAAGACCAGAGAAATTAAATACGCACTAGAAAAAAGTGCATATAAATTTTTGAATTGTATTGTACTTATTTATTGTTGTTAAGCCTTTTTCTGCAAGAGTTTCTTTATTTTCTTTCTCTTTTGTTTTCCATAAACTAATTAGATCTGTACTAACATTTATTTTATTAACCTTTTAAGATTTCAATGACACTAAAAATAAATTTATAACTTTGAATGTAAGATACGTTTCTGTTTTGCCAATGCAATATTTTGAGTGTAACAGGCTATCTGATTAATGTATTTAACCAGAAATCTATATTTGAACTGCTCACCTTAAGCTTCCTTTGGACGCAATAAAAATCAGTCCATGATCAACAGAGTCAAAGATCTTAAAGCAAATATTTAAATTATATTCTGTTTCTAGTGATTATAAAGGGACTTTCAATTTGTAACTTTGATAGAACATTTACACTGAGGTCTTCTGAAGTTAGAGATGAGTTTCATTGTGTTGAGTACATGAAAGTTAGCACAGCTTTTGTTTTTATATTGTGTCAGAAGCTTTCATTTCAGTGCACATTCAGCACAACAAAAAGAGTATAGCTTTGAAGTAGCTAATACCATGTTGCAGGGATTGAAGCAATCACACTGCTTCAGTATTTTGATCAGTAACAAGAAAAAAATCAGCATAGTGAGCCTTTATGTGCCATATACACCTCAACAGTCTTTGGAGACCATGTACCTATATAAGCAAACCTAGGAAGGCTGCTGTTTTCCGTGTTCCTGACACACTTTTCTCTCAAAATTTCCCACAATCATTTAATTCTTACAAGAGCATGTTTCATAAAGTTAAATCATTAAATGTTGCAATCAGAGTATGATTGTTTACTGTAATACTATGGGAATTTACTAGGAAAAGGTCGGCTCTAATGAACAACATAATACAACAGGAAAGGAAAACAGTCACCCAATCTGACATTATCATTCCCCTTGTCTAGCCTCCTTAGCAGCAGAGAGCTAAGAAGCAGTATTATGGTTTCCCCATTCACAAAACACACAAAAAGTTGTCATTCAATTGAGTGTGACACTGCTCATCTGTCATGTTTTTACTTCAGTAAGGGAGGCTCCCAGACCTCAAAGATAAATAAAACCCAGAAATTTTGAAGTTAAAAGCAAATGTGTAATATGCCAAATATTTACAAAAAGATAATTGGCAATTCTACTCAGCTCTCCCTACAAGAAATAAATTAATCTGAATCCTGTATGTGCTAAAGCAATCAGCATCTTTTCCAAACAGGACCAACAAGAGAACACTGCAATTAGTGAGTGTGGGCACAATCTTGATTTATAATGAACCATGAAATAAAATACTTTATATACATGAACACAAAACACTTTGCATTCTTGCAGTGATTTGATCTTTAAATTTCAATTTTGTGCTTCTGAAAAAGTGGTTCAGATCTTTGATTAGAAAACTTTTCACATGCAAAAGACTTTTTTTTTTCTTACTTTCACTAGCTTGGTTTAAGTAACAATTAAGTGTTCCTAGCTTTTCATTAATCAATGAAAGACTAATATAAAAATATTGATGAGAAGCATATTTTGAAACTGCTTACAAGCTGGAAACAACTAGCCTTATATGTATTTTATTATCAATTTTTTGCACCAAGTTACAGAGGGTGTTTTATTTTTACTGGTTAACTAGACTCAAAATCTTATACACACAAGTGGAACATACCTAACAATTATATTGTTAGTCTGATTAAATCTTAACACAGTAACCACAGAATTAATACTACAGTCTTACCCACCTACCCTCCTCTACTCCTCTTACCAAGACATGCCCATACTTCTCTACACAGCATTTTTACACAGGATGATACGTAGCTCCTTTGCACAGAATAAGTGCCTTATCATTACAACCTCTGTATTATATGTCCATAAATGTATTGCAGGTATGTTTGGTTTTTTTGGGTTGTTTTTTTTTTTTTTTTTGTGTCAGTACCTCATATACACCATAGAGTGGTACAAGATTTTAAATCTAGAATATGAGAGTCCCCCAGTCATTAGAGAATTGTTTTTAGATACATAAACTAAAATATGGCTCAAAAAAGGCCCAGAGAAATCCAAGTATTGACCAACAAACACTGAAACGTGCTGTGAGCTTAATCTGGTCAGTTATTTTCAATGGCAACATCACATTTACTGCACCACAAGGTCATAAATTCTTCTAAAACAAAACCAAAGATTATTCATAGGGATATAATTTCAAAGAGTTTTCTTGGGCAGTATTGAGACCATGTTAGAAAGAAAGACCATCTATAGAGTTGTAAAGATTAGCTTTCCAGTAACAAAAAAGAAGACCCATGCATGAATAAGTAAAGATCAATATTCTAAGCAAACTCTCACTGATAAATATGTTGGGCTTGTATGAGACAGGGTGGAAAACCATGAAGTTGTAGGCACAGAACACTGGTACTTTCTGTTGATGAAGAGAATGGGAAAAATTCCCTCTTCATGCCACCAGGCACAGAACAAAACAGAACAGGGCTCATTCAAAGAATGGAAGATAAGTTTTACATATATATATATTTATATATATGTAACCACAAAGAATTTTCACAATAAATGATGGAAAGCAAAATAAATTACCTGGGAAGGTTGTATAATGTAATTTCTGAATAGAGAACAGTCCAGAACAAGCTGGAAATACATAATTAGATGCAATGCATCACTATGCTCCTTGGACAGAGTTGCTGGAATTAGCAGTCTTTAGGAATCCTTCTAGTTTTTCTCTTAGATGAGGAAAGAGAACAGTTAAATTGTTGGTGCCTACCAACATTCAATGTTCCATTGTAAGACACTACTAAAACTTTGGTTAGTATTGCTTATTTCTTCTCATATATTGTCCTAAAGTGGTGATGGTTCTTGCTGTTTTTAAAGTCTTGAAGAGTTTAAGTAGTAACAGTACAAAAATGTTGTACTCATTGTGGTTTTTCACTACAGCTCTGCATAATCACCATATGCCCAGTTCTTATTCCACCAGCAGTGCTTTAGTTCTAGTAATAGGACTGATTGCAAAGTATATATTCTTGGCACCCTGTAAGCAGATCCTGTGATTTTAAGAATACATGGAGATTCAGTCCTCTCTGAAATAAAATTCATATTATTTTGCCAGCAATTTTCTTTTTAATTATGAAAGCACATTGTTGCAAAGCTTATGAAGGTGAATCTTGGAGTCTCATCCATGTACTAGGAAGAAACAGATATTTACTGGACACAAATTTAAATTACTTGTGTCTTTGGCTGATTTTTTGAAAATAGGTTGAGTGGAATGACATTTTCCATAGAACTATTACATTCAAAATATATTTAAGTCACAAATGCATACAAGGCTCATTTTTTTCCAAGCAAATTGATACAAATAGAACTACCATACATAAGTACACACATGAACATCTCCTTATGCCAGGCAGGAGAAAATATCTACTCTTCACACTGAAAAATCAATCTAGAAAATCTAAGGCTAAAAATATTAAGCTAAAGCATGTAATGTTACATATTAGTGTGATGACAAAATATGCTGAATCATAGTACGCTTCTGAACTTTCAGAGTACTTGGGGAGGTTATGAATGTCACATCATTACAAAATCAAATTTGTACTCCAAATATATATAAAATATATAATTTCAAGTGCACCATTAGTATATAAAACTCTCCTTCTTTAATAATCAATTGCTTCCTTAAGAAGAAGATAAGTGAAGTTCACTGGCTTGAAATGCTTACCCAGGCAGAGGGTGGGTTGGTGGTTAGCTGCTGACAATATTTGTTGAAGCACTTACTATATTACTTCAGGGTTTGAGTGTGATCCCCTCCTTTATGGAAAGGCTGGGTGTGTTAATATACCCTGCAGTGATGTTAAAAGGTTTAAAGTGGTGATGCTGTTAGACTAGCTGTGTCACCACATTCAAAGCTTTAAAGCACAGTTACAGCTTGAAAAACAGTTATAAAACCCCATATTCCTACCTGGTAGATCTATTTCCCATATGTACATGATGCATACGTGCTTATTTTGCTGAATAAAATGATGATTTTGTAATATTAGCACTGCAAAACCAAGACAATTCTGAAAGACTGCATGGGATTTCACTCTGGCTCATATATCACTATCAAACTACAGATGAATTCCAGTTGAAAAATATTTATTACTGATGATGATGTAGAAAAGAGGAAGAACAGAATCCTAGTTTGATTTGAACAGTAGGCAGTTAAAAAATTAATCTTATACAAATCAAAGTAAGAAAACCCCCTAAAACAAAAAAATAACCCAAAAAACAAACAAAAAACCAAACAAAACAACAAAAAAAACCAAACCAAAAAAGCAATTACAAGACAATGGAGAATATTTATCCTACTAATCTTGGTCTTGAATGTTAGATTTATTCAGAAGAATAAAAGTGTGGAGCTCAAGTTCTCTGTCAGTCAGTAACAAAAGGTAGTTGTCGGTCTCTGAGAAACAGGGAATGTGTGCCTTTTGTAAATGTGAGATTTCAAGTTAGCTATTTATAAAGAATATCTTCTTTATTTCAAGGAGATATTTATATGTAGGATGTGAATTTACAACAACATTACTCTCCACCACTTAAACAGTCTTTTTCTGAAGTACCAACACTGTTATGAATATACACGGGAAATTTCTTAAGCATAACCTTCCTAATCAAGAGGACTGACACTTTTTCTATGTACTTAATGACATTAGTTTCTGAAGCTTTTTATTTAGGCAGTAGCACATATTATTTAATAACGAACCAGCCAATTACCTACCTGCCTACCCATAATTTGCATTTCCTTCTCAAAAACCTGTATCAGGTAAAATCACTCTGCTATAATAGTTTTACTGGAGTTAAGCCTACTTAGTAAACAACAGTTTACTAAGTTTCTTTCTGCATGTTTAACACCATGGCCAGCTATGTCTAAAGAGACATAAAAGATATGGATGCTGTGCATATCCATATGCAGCTATTTCTTAAACTCTGGGCAACACTGCAATGCAAGTCTCAATACGTGTTTGTGTAGGTTCCTCAAATCTGGGACCTTGATGCACTGCACACTGGCTTTTGCTCATTTTCAACTAAAACCACCAACTTTATACTTCTGTACTTTAAAAGAATGTTGATATATTTCATTATCAGGAACTATGGCAGATCAGTAGCTCAATGTAGCCAAAAAACCTTAAGTAATATGTATATAGTCCGCTTTGCAACTCTTCTTAATGTGAAAACGTACAGCAAGTTTTTCTTGGACTGATGCAATCCACATCTGAAACCCAAGGACTTTGTTTTTCTGGCTACTTTATTTCTAACCACTAATTGTGATATGAATGAGTTTAGATAAGAAAGCCACATAAAGCAGTGACTCTTCCTTTTCTCTTTATAGTCAGAAAAGATATATAAACTTCTCTATTAAGAACTTACATGTCAAATTTCAAGCTCAGAAGAAAAAAAAGCACACAAAAAAAAAAGGCTGTAGACAGCAAGCGTCAGAAAGAAACCAATGTATATCCTTAATCAGCATCAGCTGATTTATCTTACACTGCTTCCATGAAGATGTAATTCCAGCATCTGGAATTCAGGCTGTTCCTGGATTAGGACAATTCTGATGGTCATTGGACCGTTTTGTGAGATCAGATCTATCTCTCAGACATCAGTTCTCACAGGGACCGCAAGATCCCAGCAATAATATTTTCTCACTATAACCAATAAATTTCCTGTGCTGCAGGAGGACGTTTATGAATATGGATCACAGAATTTGCACAGGTGCTTGGCTGAGAAATGACCTTTTATTGCTTTCAGCACTAAATACAAATTCATTTCTTTCACCTGACACTAAATACAAAATTCATTGCTTTCAGCTGAGCTTTCTTCCATCAGTTCTTCACACATGTAAATCCAATAACCCCTAGCCCTTACCTCCAAAAAGAATCAATCTGTCTCTCCCAAAGGATATAAAATAAAAAGGATTTTTCATTTCTATTTTAAAATACTAGGAAGGTTTTACTTAAAAAGCATGAAGATTAAAAGAAAAGACACTGAAACAAAGGCTAGAATCATCCACAACATTTAGATGGAATTACATGTTTCCATAATGAATACCAGGAAAAATACATGGCTGATGACTATTCAATGATTATTCAATGACTATTCAATTATTTTTATTTCTTCTTTTTCTTTTCTTTTTTTTTCAGTAGGCATATCACTTTTCTGTTCCTATTTTATATAAAGCAATACACAATGTGATGCATGAGGGAAATTCAGTGGTTTATCTCTGAAAACATGTTAGCTCACACTTGACCAAAAGTCCAGTAAAATTTAAAAAAAAAACAAATTCCAAAATGCAAAGGTTATTTCTTACTCTCTTAATTGGTTTTTCAGGGCAATACCGAATCTCGTGGATCCCAATACATGGCAGACACATGAAAAAGTCAAAAATAGCATTCACAATTCACAATTTGGGAAAAAAAATATTAAAAATGTTTTCAGCAAGCTAATATACCTGAGAAATTTATCCTAAATCCCATGTACAAGCTACATCACACCTTTCTCTCTGATGTCTTTTTCCCTGTTTCTGATTAACTTGCCCAAAGCATCCATTTTTGTATGGCACCATCCTTTGGATGAAAAGGCATGATTGTTTTGCTATAGGTGTCCTAATTTCTCTTTTGAAGTACATTCTGAAGAAGGGCTTATCTCGAAAACATCAGGCAATCTACAGAAAATATCAGGAGAACATTCTTCTGACTTTGTTAGTGGCTCTGAAACTAATGGAGTGCACCTGTCAAAAATTTTTGACAGATGGCTGGTGACACCATGTGACTCTGGGATTCTACCAACTCCAGCAGCCAACTGTCTTAGTTTAGGGTAAATCTGGGAGAAAACCTCCAAAGGAGACCTTCCCCGAGAGCAAACCCACACGGCCCCTCCCCCCAGCCGGTTCGGGAATGATTCCTCGGAGAGAAGTGGAAAGAACCTGTTTATTTAACAGGCACAGCACCCCCAGCACACAAAATGAACAATGCCAGATGACAACACTCTTTCACTGCTCTGAAAAAGATGACAAATTCAGCAAGTCTCTCTTGGGGGTGGTCACTCTGTTGTCGCTCCCTCCGGCGTTGGGGATGGCTGCTGCAGCCACAAGGTGTTCTCAGGTCCCAGTCCAAAATAGATTCAAGTAATTACAAGAAAGGAAAAAAGAAAAAAAAAATAAACAAAACAAGAACAAAACAAAACCAAAAGTAAAAACAGAAACCAGAACTAGAACCAAACAAAAAAGAGACCAACAAAATCCAAAAACCACAGTATGTATTATCCCATCTCTGTGTCCCACCAATCACAAAAAAACCAAACTGATTACATAACCAAAACAAAACATTTGTCCTTTAGAGACAGTCTCAAAGACACAAAACATAACATCTAACATAACAAAACATACAAATGAAAATACAAACATCACCCTAAGACACCACCATATAATTTGTCATTGCTAAAATTGGCTGTAGGAGCTTGGCCCTCAATTAAAAAAATTATCTTGTCTTTGGATAGAATCAACAAGGAAAAGAAAAAAAAAAAGGTCACAATTATTCTTAAGTTATTGAGGATAATAATAATTGTGAGCACAGTTAACTTAATTTTAATATCTGCTTGTAGGTATATTCCACACCTATGACATCTTAAAAACACCCCTAGTGCCAGAAAGTAAAAGCAAATGACAGACATGCAGAAAAAGTCACCTCTGTAGTGTTAATTCAGTGTTGTGGTTTTTATTACTTGGTCAATCCTTGCTCGTGACCCCAGTCTTCCTCTGAAAAGGATGGATTACATTTAGGAAAGTAATGAGGTGCTTTATTTTTTTATCTTCTTTTTCTGTAAAGGATGGCCTTAGGTCTTGTTTGCACTACATTATTCAAACTCTCCTTTGAAGCCATTTGTTTAGAGTTTTCTGTGGTGCCCATGACTATATTTCATGAACGGCATTGCCTTTAGTTTTACAACTGCCTATAAAGTATGACTGCAATATTATCCTCATTTTACACTGGGTAGCTAAAGCACCAAGATTAAGAACCACTGATTTGGGGAACTCACTTTCTGGGCTGACTCAGACTTGAATGCTCTGCCTGCTCACCCTGCTCGAATTTCACCTCCCAAAGACGGCAGCCTCCACATCAGTCCATCAGCACCAGATGCTTTGCCATTTGGGGAACTCCTACCACAAAATATCAAAAGCAAGTCTTAGAGAAATGGGAAAGGTCATTAGTCAGCACTCTAAAAAACGTATTTTAAGCAGCTTGCCTAGCATCCGGCAAAAATTCTGCAGCAGTATCAGGGACAGAAATAGAAATCAGCTTTTCAATGACCTCATCAGGAGGTAACCTTTGTAGCCTTGCCTCATGCATGGTACAAGTTCCAGTTTCTGTAAGAGAGAGGCAGGGGGCCCTGAGGAAGTAGCCTCCCTCATGCTCCAAGGCATTTCATTCCCAATTTCCAGTCTGCCCTTTCTGAGATTGAAGTTGAGTCCTGTGGTACCAAAGAGCACAGAGATATGTCATTAAGTACATAATGGGACCTATGCTGGAACAGACCAAAGGTCACTCAGTATCATGTCTAAAAATGGTTAATAGAGGTTACTTAGAGGAAAACTGTAAGAAACAGTTGAAATATGGATTGACATAACTCTCTACCTTACAAAAATAAGAAGCTTAATGTTTCTCTCCCCCGCACCCTCTTCTCCTTTTTTTTATTTTTTTAAGGCAGAAGTTGCATCCAGGCTAGTGTATTTAACAGCTACCAATGGACATTCATGAAATAAAGCTGCCTAACTAATTTCTAAATATTTTTGTTTCCTCCACAATATGTTACAACAAGAACCATCATAACTCTAAAATATATTTATCCAAAATAGCCTACAGATCCCTTTAGAGCATTGTCCTGGTGGAGTAGAACTGAACATTTGAAACCTTTGGGTTCAGAAGAGAAATTATCCTGAATTCTTCACATTAAAAGAAGAGTGCTTTTACCTAAATGTACAAATCAAGATAGTGATTGCCACGTGTAACCTAAGACAGTGAATGTGTCAGACAAGCTGTTTGAATGTACAGGCTATTCTGGCACCCCAACTCCTGTTACAGTAAGGGGTTTCTCTGATATACATCGTCTACAGGAATAACTCTTGGCTAATGTCTTTTACAGTTCCCAGCTAATATGAACACAAGGTGTTCACAAATAATCAAGGAGTTTTACAGACTCAAAAGCAGATGATATTAAGAAAGCTTTGGTGATATTGTTTAACACACCTGAATGCCCTGTACGAATAGTCCTGCCTATTTTCTCCCATGTATAAATATACACATTTTCACACAGAATTCACATAGTCATTTTAATATTAAAGAAAAAGTGAATTTGTCTCTGAAACAAAACTGAAAGATATAAAAAAAATATTTTAAAATTATACGTAGTTTTTAATTCTCCTCTGCCATTTCACCATATGATGAAATGTTGAGAGCTTGACCTTAATTTTTTTTTTATGTAGTCTATGTTGCTAAAACACCAAATTACAAATAGCTTAGGAATATTCAACTCATATGATTGAAAAGGTTCTGCTACGTAACCTTGTCATAATTATTCCTTGATGGTAGATCAGAGTAATAGCCATACACCAAAACCAAACAGGTATCAGTTAAATGAACCACAACTCAAGAAAATTTTAAATGAATGACCTTTGTCAGGTAGTCATAAAAAGAAAGAGCAATTATACATCCCCCCCAAAAGCTTTGTTTTAAAATTTCAGACACTGTTCAGTCCACTATTAATTATCCTAACTTATAAGCAGTAAAATGTTTAGTAGGACAACTTAGGGAAGCAGAATCGATGAGAGAAATTATGTAGTTAATGGAGAATTGCTCAAGTTGTAATTTACTAAATATTGTTGTAGATTCCTTGTGTCAGGCTGCAATAAAAGGGAGATGTTACTAAATTAATTTATACTGGTTAATTAACTCTGAGATAATAACTTACTATACTTTTATGCAACGCAAATCAAATATTTTAAGCCAGGCATCTGAGGTTAGGCGCCCAATGTCTCATAGTACCAGCTGCTGTACAGATCTTTAGTTGAGCATGGACTTAAATGGCTGAAAGCAGACAGCCACATTTGAATATTGATTTGTCACAGCACTGCTATACTGATTCAACAATTAATAGAATCTGTTACTTCATTCTGATTGGCCCCTGTATATCTGACATACTTGCTAAAAAATTTATTCCCTGAAAATGAAAGTAGGGATGAAAAATGAAAATTGGGCTATATGTGGGTTATTATAAACACTGCCCAAGAGTTCAGAGGAACATAGTGCATAGTTATTTATTTGAGTGGCACATATTTACTTGAGAGTGCTGGACATTCTTCAATAATGCATATCACCTCAAGCTAAAGGCAGGGCTGCAAATGATGCTGTGTAAGCTATTTCTTCCTTTCTTCAGTCCTTTATTTGCAGTGGGCAGGGGGGAAGAGGGAGGTGGATGGAAAGAATTTATGAGAAAAGGTTTGGTGTGCTACATTTGCTGTTTGGACTTGCTCCCGCTGTTTGCCTTTAAAGTTGTCTTACAGGGCTGCTGTTGCTCTAAGAATAAATAAATAAAAATAAGAAGAAAAAAAAATAAAAAGCCACATTTTCAAAGAATTTATTTTGTGAAAAGCCTTGACAGAGCTTTAGAACTAGCTATGGAAAAGCAGCAGGAACAAAAGTCACACCTGCACCCCAGAATCAAAGAGAATCCAAACCAAGTTATAGTTAATAGCTGAAAAGATCGGGTTTGCTTTTTTTTGGGCATCCATTTTCCTGTTCATTATCCTTCCAAAGTTTGGAAGAAAAAAATCCCTGATAAAATACATATTTTTTTAAATCCTCAGGTAGTTTTCTATCCCAGTGTATTTTTAATACTATGACTCTACAAGATACAAACTGAAGCAACTCATTGTGCTGACAGGCCTGAGGATCTCACTTAAGGTTTGTTCATGTTGTTCCTCTGACATATGGCATTCCCAGGAAGGGAAGTTCCCAGGAAATACTATTCCAGAAAGCCTCAGTTAGACCCTGACATCACAACATCACTCTCAGAGGAACAGGGTACAAAAAGTAATGACAATGGCCCTTTATTTTATTTGTTGGTCAGTGACAGACCAAATAATATGTGTAATTTCACAAAAGCCCTCACTAGTCAGTGTTAAAGGCACCCTGCTCTCTGCTCTACATCCTTCCTGTGAGCTGTTGGTGGAAGCCATCTCACTGCAAGCATCACTTTGTCGTTTTCTGGGACAAGGATGGAGCCATCCTTTCTCGTAAAGCAAGGGTAGTTGCTGCTGCTGGGCAACTTTTAACCTCCTTATTGCTCTTCGCAGTACCTCTACAAAAAAAGAGCAGTGTGTTCAGATGAAAAGTCCATCTTTCTTTATTTTGTGCTTTCACAGTCCTTTACAATTTACTAAATGCTCCCCAGGGGTCAACTTGTGTGACAGTGCTGTGCATTATGTGGTAACTGCCATGGCAGTACTCACACCAGCACTGGAGAGAATTACACCTCAAACACTCCCTTTGGTTTTATAGTACAGAGCAGTGCCCTCTGCAATGCCTCTAACTTTACAGTACAAAGAACTAGAATGACTCACTGTCCTACTTCAGGTTGAAGAGAAAGCAGACTTTTGCCTTGCTATTAAGGAAAGAAAAAAAAGAAAAGAAAGAAAAAAAGGCTTTTAGGCATCTCCTGTTCAAGCTGTAAAGTTGCAGCAGCCAATGTAAATTGAGCATTCTTGGCAGGTAAGTTCTTCCTAATGTTTATGGGTCAGGTTGTCAGACATGAGCAGCAGGGTCAGCCAACTTCTTTCCTACAATAAGTGATACACATTTTTACTTGTAAAGATCTAAGTGATTTTGTGCTCTGGCCACCTTATCCTTGTTTTTGTTTACCAAGCAAAATTTTAAACAAACTTTTAAATTATATTTTAAATTATCTTCAATCAGATAGGTGTCTAGTTGCAAACGACATTTTATTTTTTACTTCTTCAGGTACTGTGAAAATAATTCAGATTTTCCTAGCATTACTTTGTAATAATAGAAACCAGCCACCACTAAACATATTTACTACTTGTGTATGTAATTGAAAACAATTAAAAGCATTCAATAGATGGGAGTTTCTGAAGGAGACTGCATAGAGGTGTGAAACTAAAGTTCTTTTATTTTTCTCCAACTTAAACTGTTTATTCAGTTTCTTCTGAAATTACAGAATCAGACTATCAGGAATGCAAGACACCCCTTGAATTAATGGTGAAATACCAATAATATGACATCTCTCCTGGCATCAGGAGGTAAAGCTTCTTAAAGTTTAAAGAGAACTTTTTCTTCCAAAACCCTACCAAAATTCTTCTGAGGAAAATAATAATTGTTTGTTTTTTTTTTTTTTTAATCTAAGAGAGATATCAGGGAGAATCACTTGATCTCAGTAACAGAAGAATCATTTTCCCAAAGCCTTCTTCTGTTACCAAAGTTTAATATCATGCATTTGTGAAGAAAACCAACATCATTCTCAAAAAAATATTATTTCCAGAAGGATTTTGTTTCATTTTTCATAGATTTCTATATCTATATTTCATCTTATGTTTTTTCATCCCTTTAAATAAGATAAATGTTAATGTCTTCCTCTTTGACATTTATTTATGGAAGAATGGACAGAACCACAGAAATCTTATGAGTGCATTGGTTGCCTAAGCATATGCTCCTTGTGCCTAAATGGCACCTTAGGATATCCTAATTCATGTCTAGCTGCACTCTCAAACAGATTTAGGATCACCTGCTCTGTCATGAAACTACCAACCTTATGCCAACATCTGGGATAGTCTAGGAAACTGAGTCATACCAGTAGACACCTTTGGAATATGCAGCTGCATTGCTCTCCTATTTCAGAGGAGTGTTAAAGACCCAAGTACTGCCAGTAAAACATGACTTAATAGTTGTTACTTTCATATCCCTTGTACCTAAAGAGCAATGGCAGAAACAAGGATGAAGTTCGAAATACCTTCTGATTCTCCTTTTAAATACATCTCACGTAGTCAGAGGAAAGCCCATTGCAACACAAACTAGTCCCAGAATTAGAGAATTATCTTGGACAGACATCTTTTCACTCTTCCAAATGGTGTATTAATTTAATTCTCTCGTAATCTTCTGGAGTGGCAGAAAAAGCTGCTGTTGTGGCAGCCCTAGAGCTGTCCCTCATGAACAGGCTTATGCTGAAAAATTCAGTTTACAATAGCTTCTTCTAAATAGCTCAGATACTTGGCTTTAACTGGTGTTGCAGTTTTCAGAGTAATTGTGACATTTTATTTGTATGACTAGAGAGGAAAATATAAATATTCCAACAGACGGGTAGAGCCAGTTTCCATTTAGGTCAATTAATATTTTCAGGTTTTCCTTTTGAAATTATATCAAGCCCTTAATAAATAAAATTTTACTTTACTTAAATGAAATATAGAATGGTAGTATTCTACAGAAGGTAAAAGTGGTCTTTTTTTGTTAAAATACCCATATCTTCAGTTTTCTTCCATTTTCAACAGATGCATTAGTTTCACATTTCTATTTTGTACTTTATGTCATAATATGATATTAAAAACCCCAACACTGGTTTCTCATTATGCTGATCTTTACTAGCATAATTATTCTTCAGACTTCACTTAATTATATGCCCCACCATGTGTTACTTTTTTTTCCTAAGTGGTACCACCTTACTGCTAGGAATATTAAACAATGAAAGGCAACACTCTTTTGTTTGGTTACACAGCATGCTGTGTCTGAATTTGGTCTCCTCTCACAGATCCTCCCTCCCATCTTCTGAATTATATCCTTTACAAGGTTTCAGAGAAGGACACTTACAGTCATACTTGCTCTAAAATGTTAGGGTTTGTGTGTGTTTTTTGTATTTCCCATATCCCAGGTATTCCCCAGATATGCGGAAAGAAATTTATAAATAAAATTAAAAAAAAAAAAAAAAAGGAGAAAATTTGAAAGAAACTGTAGATATTCAGAAAGTTTTTTTCATTTATCACTTTTTTCTTTCCCTGTCAAAATGACAAGCTAGTAATCGAGGTAAAAAAAAAAAACAAACTGGAAAATCTACATATCTGCAAATGGTATTTCTTAGATGCCTAACATTATGTTTATCATAAGGAATGGAAATACTTAAGAATAAATGAAAAAAGAAACCAACAGAGAGTGATTAAAAAGATACCAAAGTTCTTGATCCAGTTACATTGAATCATAGAATCACAGACTCAATTAGGTTGGAAAAGAACTCTATGATCATTGAGTCTAATCTAAGACCTAACACCTTTAAGTCAACTAAACCATGGTAATAAGTGACATGTCCAGTCTTTGCTTAAACACCTCTAGTCCATCCAATGCTGGATGACAGTTTTAATAAGCCTTTTACATCCCCAAAGTTTTTCCATTATAATCCAAAAACACAGAACCTTCTGACTACACAAGTGTTAAACATTGACAGTTTGACTAACCAACACAAAAATGTTATTTTTAAATAAGAGTGTGTTTTTTTCCTGAGAATAATTTTAAAGAGATTGATTTTAAGAAACATATTGACAATTTCCAAGTAAGTGAGACAAATGGAATTTTTATATAGTCAGCACTCTTCTATATCATCCAGAGAAACTGTGAACCCTAGGCCACTGAAGTCAAAAAAAATGTCAAAGACAGAAAGCTATTTTAATAGATTAGCCCAAATAAAGTTCATTTTGCTTTACTCTGTGGCTTATTTTCTTTCACAATATTCCAAGTCATAATTCTAAAACATAACCTCTCAAAAAACACACAGAAAAAGGAAACCAACCAATCAACCAACCAACCAACCAACCAAAAAACAAAAGCTCAAATTAAATCTTACTGATAAATCATCCTGAAAAACAAAGTAACCTGTCAATCATTTCCAATCAACAAATCCTAACATTTAATCACAAGCATATTCACTCTTCAACATGGATCCACTTCTGTCTTTAAGCTTCTAATTAATAATTGTGTTGTCAAAATGCAGAATCATGAATAGTCCTTAAGGCTTTTCCTGTACAGAAGATGATGAATACTTGTACTTAGCCAATCAAAAGTTCATTTAGTTTTTTAAAGGATATTTGTCTTTAAAGTAGAGTCATTTAATTATAAAATTATTATGGTTGGAAAAAGCCTTTAAGATTACCGAGTCCAACCATTAACCCAGCCCTGCCAAGTCTACTAAACCATGTCCCAAAGTAGGTTCAAATATTCAAAATTACAGGCTTTTCGCAAGTTTAAATATAATTTTGAATGTTAAAGAAAGTAAAAATCTAATTAATGAATATTGAAAAAAGTACTTCACTCTAGGCTGAGGACTACTGTTCCATGGATCTTATTTACTACAGTGAGTTTATTGTACCAGGGTTGATACTATGGGACAAATTATGTCACCCATACTGATACTTCATATCAAGAATGTAATTTTCTTTACAGATTGTAGATGTATGAAAAAACAGTGGAAAAAATTTTTACTCATTCACTGGATAATGAAGACTATATATTTAGATAGAGAGAGAAAGAGAGAGAAAAAACAGATTGTTTCTGAGCTTAGTATGTCAAATACTGTACGGTTTCTTTCTGTTAAAACTCAGATGAAAATCAGTCTTAGATGGGTTTCTTCTTACCAGCTCTCTTTGAAAGAAAGCTTTCCCATTTTGCAGTGATCTCTGGAGCTTCCAGTTGCCTCTTGGCTTCTTGGTCCTGCACCATGAAGGACCTCCCACTAATCAAATTTACTTGAAAACTACTGTCTCATAGGCAGGCAAATGGAGTAAAATAATGCCCAGAGACAAATGCTGACACTCTTGCTTTTTGCCTCTTTTGAATAAAATTCCTTTCACAGGCTGAAACTGCTATGGTAGCTGTTTTAGTAATCTATATAAAAAATAAAGCAAAGGAAATACTTGTAGTTAAAATGATGAAAGTGAATTTATTTTCTGAAAAAAATTGAATAATTTTGTATGCAAATAGCTGAAGCTTTGCCATTGTTTTTCATCATCTACTCTCTGAAGTTTTCCAATGTGTTGAAAAGGCATTATAGTAGATATTTTGCATTGTCATTGGCTTGCCTCAAAGGGATATGCAATATCCATTGTTGACACAAACAGCCTATTTTATTTTGAAATACTTGTATTTGGTCTCATCATCAGCATAATGAAAGATTAAAGTTTTATTAAATCAGACCTTTCTCCCTTTTCAGTTAAATGTACTTCGTTATATTGGTTTATGAAGCATGCTCTTGTTCCTTTGTTGTTTTTAAAAATAAAAAGAAATGTATAAAGGTATTTGGGGAATAGCTAAAAGGAATTGAATTCTTTGGCTGAAAATATTTGTACATGCATCATGTTTTCCTGGATAAATAATCAGGAGTAGTGATCTTGTCCTAGATGATCACAGACAGATAATGATCAAACAGTACTTTTCACAGACTGTCTTGTTTAGGAGTTGTACTGACTGTCTTAGTTTCCAGTTTCCCAGCTTGCTGAGAAAAAATGCAGTAATCTATTCCTAGCCTCAGTTTTCTCCTTCCTTTAAGAACTGTCCACAAGAGGGCTTGGCATAGCATAGATTAAAAACACAAAACAAAATTCCTTAAAAATGTAATGAAAACAGCAATGTCATAATTTAATTTTGATATGGATTGAGATTTTTCTGAAATGCAACAGTTATAGTAGATAGAAATTCATAAGACTGCAATATGGTTAAATTTGTACAACTTGTGGATGTTTGTAAAGCTTAACTGACAAATAGGATTAGAACATAGCAAAAATGACCACCGAACAGCATCGTTCATAAAGATTTATTTGACTAAGATTTTGTTCCAAAACCAAACAATCAGATAAAAGATGTTATGAAACAATAGAAGAAATATTTTCAAGTGCTAAGTAAGGAATTTGTCTTGCAAGAAAACAGGTTTTCCCTAAGGCTACTGTCTGCCTTCATGATTTATCATAAACCTTCAAAATTGGAAAAAAATAACAACAAACAACAAAAACAAAACAATGACAACAAAAAAATCCCACAAAAAATCCAAACACCCAACCCAAAAAACCCAAAATACACAACCCCCCCACCAATGTAACATCTATTCTTCTTTCTTTGCTGCTTTTTCAGTGTCCACTTATACCTAACATACCTGTGCCAGTGAAGACAGGGGAAAAAAGAGAAATTAACAATATGAAAAATATAAATTCCCCAGCATTTATCCATTTGTTACTCCTTTAAGAGAATTAAATATGCTATTTGAGCCCTATGAGAACGCTTTTCCTTCATCAAACTCCTTCAGGTTGTCCTAGGGTGACTTTATGATGGTTGTATATTTGTAATTTCTTTACAATTTTAAAAATTTGTAGATTTGTAAATTTCCAAGGTTGAATTCAGAAAAATTGCAGTCAATATGCCTAATTCGGGCAGTATAAAATCCTACTATAGCATTTCTGCATCTAATTTTTTTTTTTTTTTTTATTTGCTGAAATGTTCTGATCATATGATTCTAAGCAACTTAGGAACTCCAGGCTTCGAAAACTTTCTTAGGTCAAAATGGATGTGTCATACTGCAAACATACTTCTGCATTTTTCAGGGTATGAGCAAACCTCACAAAGAAAAAAAATGTTGAAAAAAGAGGAGATTCATAATAAGAGCAATAAAACATTCAGGTTTTTTCTGTATAAAAAACTTAGTTTTACATGTTTTCCATAAACTCAGGGTACAGACTATGCTTAAAACAGATTTTTGTGGTTTTTTTTTGTTTTTCTCTTATAACAGCTAAGAAAATTGAGGAAAAAGCATTTGGATTGATGCTTAAAGTCTTATTTTAAGGTTCTGTGAGCTTTTCTCCCAGCTGCCTAATGGTAGAGAGAGACAATGGTAGAGAGAGAGCTATAAAATGTTATATTATATGTAAAAAGCTGTACTGAAAGACCAATTTTAAAATTTCAAATCAAGTACTCAAGAGACAGCAAAACAAGAATTAACTCCCTCTCTTCATATCCAAAATCGTGTAGCCCTTAAATATACCATGATACAGGGATTTTTTCTAGATTGCCCCCCACACAACCTCATTATGGGTATATGAAAAATGGAATTAAATTAATCAGCAGGTCTTCAACATCTTGCTTATTTTTATTTTTCAATGTGTGTCCCTGGGCCTCACCCATGCACACCACTCAAACACTGAGCTGAAGACAGAATTATTCATTCCCTTCTGGTCTTCCCTATGGTGCTCATCATGCAAAGCTCTGAGAGCTTCCTGAAGGTTAATTTATCTTAACAAAAGCTCTCTGAAGTGACAAGGTAATATATCCAACTTTACAGACAGGCAGCAGAGAACACATAGACAACTGTCAGTGCTAAGCTACCCAAGGTCCAGGTAGTGGGATTTTGTCACGTTTTATAATAATCTGCATCTTCAATCACAGTATCCATTTGCTTTAATTGCAACTGTGACTGCTCAGACTGCTTCTTCATCTGAGGTGGGGATTCAGAAACGAGAAGCACACTGTTATTGACAGTATGTGAAACAGCTGATGTAAGGGACTGTGCAGAGTCCCTCAGGAAGTCTGATGGTCAGAGACAGACTCTGCTTCTAGGCAGAATTTAACTACCCTGAGAGGAAGGCATTCATTCCCTTCCAATGTATGAAAAGCATAAGTACTGTGTATGACAGCATCCTTTACTTTCCAGGCCTAAGAAAAAATCTTACATTAACAGAACTTTGTCTAATGAGTGAAATATAAATCCAGGTTAAAAATAGGAGGGGTTCACCTGAAGTAGATAATAACTGCCTGGAACGAAAGGAACGGATTAAGATAACGGACAAACTTCATTATGATGTTTTCTAACTTTCAATCCTTTCATTGATGCCTCATTTTGTTGTAGAATCTTTCTTTTCTCTTACCTTTCTCCTGTTTCTCCAGATACTAATTGCGGGCAGGGTTGTGCAGCTAGTACCGCTGCATGTCTGTTCACTCTGTGAAAATGTCAGATATGCACTAAACCAGCATTCAGGGCTCTGAGGAATTTAGGAACCATGAATGAACACAGACTTCTAAATGAGGTGAGCTGCTATTGAGCATATGCAACCCACATTTATTCACATTTTTGATAACAGCAAAATGTGCAGGAATTTTCACGGGAGTGAAATGTCCAGACACAAATGATACCTCTGTAAAATATCATGTTTTTGATCTGAAGAGGAAAAGAGCAAGAGTATTAAAAATAAAAGATCTTAAAAATAAAATAGGACTCATTTCTAACATTTTTATAATCCTCTCTTCTTCCACTTCTGGTTTCATAGATAGTTGATATACATTTAAAAACTAGAGAAAACTTAAATGCAACAACCTCCACTTGAAACCCTGAAAGGCAGAGCTAGTGCAGAAACATTACAATTCAAATGTATGGTTTCATGAAGTATGGATCTACAAACTACGTGTACAGCTTGTGTTTATGCAAAACAGTAATCAGAACAGGCAGTCTCACAGAAGTAATAAAAAGCATTACTTGACAAGTGTTCTTCAAACTTGCAATTGTCTCAAATGCTACTAGTTTTGAAGGATTCTACATTTATTCTCTCATGAGTAAGGTTATGATGTTGCTTTCATCATGAAATAGTGGTCAATTTCATTAAAATTTCGGAGAGCCCACAGTGACATCATATGCAAATGTGAGAAATTCTTGTCCCCAAAAAAATTAAGACATACAAATTTGTTTAGATTTTCCCCCTTTAAAATCATAAATTCTTTGAACATAGACAAGGCTCTCATTGGTTTGGGTACTAATAATTCTATGTGTGTGTTATCTCCTTTAACTGAATAAATATGCAATTGTGTAAGAAGTCCCTGATACTGTCAGGTTTGCTAGTTAACCCTGTACAAGTTCTTTTCCAAATCATTACCAAAATAATTACTACAGACTTATGATGCTACTTCCAATATATGATTAAATATTGTTGAAAAGAGACAACAGTGACATGCTGGTAGAGGCCCACATGAGCACTTGGGTCAACAAAACCAATGAACAATCCTCAGTGAGGAGAACCAGCCTCCATTTCAACTTTTATAAATCACAAATTTCATCAGACAATTCAAAATTTGCCTTGAAATTGTAAAAAAATCTTTGAAATAAGGATGGAAAAAGAAAAGCTGAAAATATGAAAAACATGAATATGAAAAACAGTCAACATGAGAAAAATATTTTAAAAAATACCTTTTTTCGTTTTCATTTTTAATTTAGCTTGTTGGATAGCAACACAGTCATGGTCTCAAACATCAGCTGATCAGTTTCCTGCAGGGCAAGGTGGCCCATATCAGTCCATGTCTTTATGTGACCAAAGCACTCCAACATTATTGCTGATTAGCTGAAAAATAGCTTTAATTTCTGACCTTTACTGAGCTTGGAATCTTCACCTCCAAACCCACTTTTTTCCTTAAAAGTTACAACAAATGCCTGGGATCTGTAAGTTGAGGAGAGTGCTGAACATTCAGAGCCATTCATGATTTTGAAGGAGAATTTGGTCTGGAACATGTATTGAAGTCATAATAAGATACAGAACAGCATACATAATTCACTCGAAGGCATCATGAACAAGTCTTCCATTATTACGTTTAATTGGCATGTTTGGAAAGTAATTCCACTGTGCATGGACATTTTTATTCTGACCTGGGTGGATGTCCAACGATGTCTCATCTGTTAGAATGATTGATAGGGATGAAAAAAGACACCAGGAATCTCCCATGACCCATATCATTCATGTTATAAAGCACAACTGATGCTTCTCACTTAAGTTAGACTACATTAAAACTCTTTCTAGAGCACAAAAGCCCGATATTTCACACAAGGTAACTAGCCAAATTCACTGCCCAGATTCATACAGCATGGTTGATTATGGAGAAGTCACACTCTTAACATTGATAACACAAGGTGGATTATTTCCGCCTTCTGTTTGAAGTATTTAATAGAATCATATGGCTTGTTGCAACACTTTAATAAAAGAACAACAACAAAAAAAAAGTAACCAAGTTAGAGGATTCTTTCCATTAAATCCATTTCCTAATACACCCTCTGTTCTGATATTTTAATAACCTTATATATTATTTTGTATGTCCCAAGGACAATAATTTAATATTTCATTAGTTCTATTGACTACAAGATATTTGGGAGAATTAATTCTTGCTTCTAAATTACAAACTGATAACATTAAATTTACCTATCAAGGGTCTTGAATTGGAATAGGCAAGTAAAAGAGAAAAAAGTGATCTGTTTCTGTTTCCTACTTTCCTTCTAAACCAGGTGAAACTGCTTAGATTCTTTTTCCTCCTGTCTAATTTGCATTTAACTTGGCTGCTGATAATATGTCTCTAATTTGTAATTTCAACTGATTACTGATGACGTACATGGGTTTGAAGTGAATCCTATAATCAGCCCTCATTTTCAGGAGTGACTTAGGATTTTGGCTACCCTTCTGAAAAGGAACTGATTTCTTTTATAGAAATTATTGAAACATTCACCATCTGAACCTCTAAAGATCTCTACAGTGTGTAGTTAATCATTGAATAACTGACTAACCTTGACTATTTCTGATAATTTAGGTCTACCACCTTTAAAGACCGGTGCTTTTCTTTTGTTTAACAGGTTTTCTTTGGTTTTGAATATATCTATCATGGCCTCCTTTAAAGTAATTAAATCTCTGTGCTAATAAGAAATCTTTATAGTAACACAATTGTTTTCCCATTTGGGGGATCATTTTAATAATTTAAATTATATTTGATTTATGTATTATGTTTTTACTCAGACTTATTGTCAAGCTTAAGTTATGGCAGGAGTGGAACAGGCTATTGCCATGGGGAAATGTTTTCCTTATTTTCATAAATAAAAATGGGAACTTACGTATTATGGGAAAAAATAAAAAGAAAAAAGCCAAAATTTAAATAAAAAGATTGTTCTCCAGTCAGATATTAGTTCTGTGAAAGAGATCTCTGCAGCTGTGTCAGATGTCTTGTATGCAGGCAATGATTTGGCTAGTGCAATGAGTAAGGTGAAAGTTGCATTTTATGCCATTGTGCAACTGCTGCACTACCATTGCCAGGAATGACAGAACCTGTCCTGTTCCAGAAAAACATACTGCCCGTGCAGATAAAATTCTCTTATTTGGTAAGATTTTAGTTTGTGATTAGCAGTTAAGTTCAGCTGTTTGGCAGTCTGAGTGATTATCAGGTGCTCTTTTCAGTTTCTATTTAATCTTTGTCTCAGCCTTCAGAAGGTGTTTGGTGATTGCTTAGTGCAACAAGCGCTTCCTAGATGGATTCTTACTGCAAGCAGCAGGGCGATTTCAGCCAGAGAACTTCTCTCAGTGCAGATGTGTTTCAGGGTGTTTTGAATACCAAACACAGTCAAGGTTAGTCTCTTCTCTGAACATTATTAATATACACAGGCAGAAAACAGGGAATAAGGAAGAAAAGATTCACTGCAGGAAGAAACATTCTTTAATATACTGTGAACATCTTTATTTATATACCTCTCTGGTGTACATAAATATATACATTAATGTGAGTAATCTGTAAGATATGAAAATCCATTTTTATCTAACTAAATATTTTTCTGTAGAAACGTGTATAAGCACACTGTAAGTTTCCTCCTCTTTATCTGCCTTTGAAGACAAAATGAAGTAATTTTAATGTAAGATGCTAGAAGCATAGTTATTTGGAGCAGGCAATAACAAGTGCGACAGGATTACTGAGTAACTATTTTCCCCTCAGATCTTGTACGAGGGAAAGAAAAAGGAGAAAAAATAAACAGCTTAACTCACAAAAAAAAATCAAACTACTGCATTGCCCTCTTAGCCACTGAGTGTTTTGGAATAAAAGACTGAAGATTACATCAGTACAGTAAAAGCTCCCTCTGTCATAAGCAGTACACTATTAAAAAAAAAAACAACAAAAAAACCCCAAAAAACCCCCTGAAAACCCCGAAGAAAGAAAGAAACAAACAAAAAAAGAACACCAAAAATCCCTGCAGATTTACCCCAGCATCAGAGGCAGTAGATGTTAGAACAGGTAGAGGTGTAGAGTATGGGTAGGGAAACGGAAGGGTTAAAGGCATTATCGCAGCCATTAGAAGGAAAAGTTGTAGCAATACAAGCACAGTAGACTTCTCTTTCCCCCCTTTCCCCCCCTCCTTTTCTTTCCCCTGCTCCTCTCTTCCCAAGCTGGATCAGTGTGTAGGGAGGGCAGTCATCACGCCATCCTGAGCAGCAAGAGCTGACGTTGGACGAAGCTGCCAGGTAGCTGAAAAAAGGCACAGAAGGCAGCTGATACCCACTTTTCAACGGTTTGTGATTTTTTTTTTTTTTTTTTTT
>VXBS01006948.1:146429-200604 GCA_013400255.1 Sitta europaea
GGGGCGGCGGGCCGGAGACCCACGGCGGCGATCCTTTCCCTGCAGGTGGAGCTCCTGCCCGAGCGGGACCTGGACAGCGACGGCACGAAGATCAGCGTAAGTGTAGCCGCAGGGCGCGGGCAGCCCCCCCGGCCGGGGGTCCCTTCCCCAGCCAGGGCCCACCCCACCGCCGAGCGCCGAGTCTGTTCCTGCCCGTCTCCTCCCCATCCGCACCGCAGACTGCGGGTAGCTAGCAGGCCGCCGCTCCACGGTTGGACTCGATGGTCTTAGAGGTCTTTTCCAACCTAAATAGTTGATTCTCTAATTCTTTGACTACTTCCTTGACGGCCCTGGCAGAGGGCGTCAGGACAGCCTTTCCCCGTGCAGCCCCTCACATCCTTGGACATGCAGGCATCGACCAGCATGGCCGAGGCAAGGTCCATTGGTAGACCCTGTTTGCACCCTGTGAAGAATTCAGCCTGCACCCATCCTTGCGTTTCTTGTTTTCATTTACCCTGGCCAACTGCCTTAGCACTCCAAAGTTGGTTTTAAGGCTGAAATTTGTCCATGAAGTTTTCCTGTAGCGGGGTGTGCAACTGCTTAAATGGGTGTTTTCTCAGGTCCATACCTGCTGGCAGAAAGAAAGCTCAGAAAGGCTTTGGACAAAACCTCCCCATTGGGAGCAATCTAAGCTCTTGGCCACCGAGACTCTGTTTTACAAAAGTGAGATTCCAGAGTAACCAATCTNGAGTCCGCGGGTCCGCGCCCCTCGGCCGCTGGTGCCGGCTGTCCCCTGTCGTCCCCAGCCGTCCCCGTCTCTCCCCGTCTCTCCCCTGCCGTCCCCATCCGTCCCCGGCTGTCCCAGTCTCTCCCCGGCTGTCCCCGTCTCGCCCCGGCCGNGATTCTCTAATTCTTTGACTACTTCCTTGACGGCCCTGGCAGAGGGTGTCAGGACAGCCTTTCCCCGTGCAGCCCCTCACATCCTTGGACATGCAGGCATCGACCAGCATGGCCGAGGCAAGGTCCATTGGTAGACCCTGTTTGCACCCTGTGAAGAATTCAGCCTGCACCCATCCTTGCGTTTCTTGTTTTCATTTACCCTGGCCAACTGCCTTAGCACTCCAAAGTTGGTTTTAAGGCTGAAATTTGTCCATGAAGTTTTCCTGTAGCGGGGTGTGCAACTGCTTAAATGGGTGTTTTCTCAGGTCCATACCTGCTGGCAGAAAGAAAGCTCAGAAAGGCTTTGGACAAAACCTCCCCATTGGGAGCAATCTAAGCTCTTGGCCACCGAGACTCTGTTTTACAAAAGTGAGATTCCAGAGTAACCAATCTGCTGCTTGGAGGTTAAGCCAGAATCATATCTCAACAGAACTCTAAAGCAGCATTGCTCCATTCCCCCTCCAGCTGTTTTCTGCAGGGAGAGAATGCCTTCCACAGCCGACTCATGTCCTGAGTCAGGCACAGCCGGAAGGCTGCTTCTGACCTCAGAATAGGTCACATCCTCCTCCCTCAGCATCCCAAGAAATGTATGGTGGTGGGATGGTGGTGTGGTGCTCACTGCAGTGGAAAGACACCGATACTTAGCAGATACTGCAGCATGAATATTCCCTTTGAGCCCAGAGGGGTTTTCCCTTTCTCTGGCACAATCGCTTTGAAATTGTTTTTGAGCTGCAGACAAGACTTTAAATACCAGCAAAACTTAAAACATCAACAAATAAAGGGCAATAATTTCTCACAAATCCTTTACTCTGATGTTTTTTGATGCCTACAAATAACAAACCAAATAATTACATCAGGTCAAAATGCACCTAAGTATAGCTGAAGGGCATTCCTAAATGGGAACTCAGGAATGCTGTTCAATACAATACTTATTCTAGCCATACTTATATTTTCTGTGATACTTCTCAGAATTTCTCGACTAGAAATGATTTGTGTATCTTCAGTTGCATTTGTAGACTATCTTACAAATGATGCTCACATGTGGTCCTTGGATACTATTCCACTAGGCATAGGGTTAGCAGATAATTCATTCCTTATCAATACTGGCTCGTTTGAAATCCCTGAAGTAATCTATAAGAACTGAGACACAATGTAGACTGTAAAGCTTGTCTCATCTTTGAAGTTACAAATCTCTTTCATTATGTATAATAGTAATTCATGAGAAGCTATTTACAGTACTCCTATAAGCTTGCATAAAACATTTATTTTATATTTGTTATAAAAACAGTCAACATTATGTAGCTGTCTAAATCGACTTCTTATCTACTTTTCAGAAATGTAGCCTTCTTTTTTTTTGAAGGCATACACAGCCTCATTAGTACTAATGCAAATTATCATAACGAAGAGAAAACTAAAGTACCCAATAAATATTTTTAAAATGCTAGATATGTGCTGAAATACACCATTTCTATCTGTTCTAAATGATAAAGAAGTGCAAACTGAAAACATGCATATGTGTGGCCTGCAACAATTTCTAAATACAAGTTCAAAAGTCAAAACCAATTTGGTTTTTCACCAGGCTGTGCAGCACTGTTAACTTCATGGCATTTGCATAGGAACAAATGAAGGCACAGTATGACCTACCAATCCTCTTTCCATTCATATGAGTCTTCTTTAATCTCTTTGCTGAACATGAATTGTTCAGTAGAGATATTTATTATAGAATATGATTTAAATAACTATCCAGCATTTTCTGTGCAATTAATATTACATACATTATGCCTGTAAGTATGTAATCTATACTTTCAACTCAGTTTGCCAAGAATAAATTCAGAGCTGGATACAACACAACAGGGTATGAAGTCCATCCAGTACCTTAAAGCAATGACATATTCTTGAATATTGCTCTTCAATTTATCAAGAAGGCAGAATAGGTGCCTTGCCAACACAGGTTACTACATTGGGCCAAGCTGTCAGAAACAATATATTGTACAATCCCCAATAACATGTGTCTAGCTTCAATATAGTGATTCTTTATTTTTGTGACCTACCATGTATTCATCATCTTGATGTCTCCTTATTGGCTGTCATTGATACCACACAAAGCAACCTTTGCGTCCATGTTTATGTAATGGTGGAATTAAACCAGGTTCAGAAGTTCTTCAAAGCTGAAAATTTATATCACACTGAATACCTTTTAACCGGCTTCTTGTGCGGCAACAGATATTAATTCAGATAGAGAGTAATAGAAAATTAATGAAATATAAATTCTCTAAAGTGATGAACACACAGAAAGCAATCTGTGTTAACTTTTCCCAGTGCATCTAAATACCTATCACACATTTCTGGAAGTATAATTTATTCATGTGTGTTTTAATTATCTGAAATAAAAATACGTTATGTTGTCCTCAAATATTAGAAATAATTAAAAATATATCAGGAGTCTTATTTTAGCTGACAGCTCTTAAAACAATTCTGATAAAAAAGACAAAGGAAACAACCTGATGCAGTATGTCTTGTTATCATTAACAGAAAAAAATAACAAAACTTTAGACTCTCTTGAAGGAGACAAACTGAATGTAAAATATAGTTTCAATGTAGTGAAGAGTACAAGCTAATCTAATAAATAGATTTAAATCCTGGCAAACATCTCCAACAAAATTGTAATGCACTAGTTCAGAAACTGAATTATTCAATAAAGCCAACTAACTGGAAAGGTTTAACCAATAAAGTGCACAGATACTAGGTTTGCATAGGAAAGCTCATTAAGATTGTTCATGATCTTAAGCAATTAATTGGAATGAACATGGTAGTTTGGGGATTTTTTTTTGGGCTAGTTAGATTTCAGAGCAAACCATCTAAGCAGATTTGGAAAGAAGATGTCAGGCATCCTCATAGATACAACTAGCCATACTCCTACTTGATGTAACTTCCCTGCAGTAAGCACAATCACACCATTGAGTAAATTGGTGCTATGCCCACAGAGTTTTTCCTAAGAGAGAAGAATTCATGACAATGTTTTTTTCTCTTTTTTTTCCCCCCCTGGAAAATTTGCAGACCGTGAAAGTACAAGGGAATGACATCTCCCACAAGCTGCAGATTTCAAAAGTGAGGAAAAAGGATGAAGGCTTGTATGAGTGCAGGGTGACCGATGCCAACTATGGAGACCTTCAGGAATACAAGGCCCAGGCATTTCTCAAAGTCAATGCTAATAGCCACTCTCGGCGAATGCAAGCCTTTGAGGCATCCCCGATGTGGTTGCAAGACATGAAACCTCGTAAAAACATCTCAGCAGCTGTCCCAAGTAGCATCCACAATTCTGCCAATCAGCGTGTACGTGCCACTTCCAGTCCTGAAGCAGCAGCCAAAATTCCCAAACAAAGTCCACAATCAGGTATGGTAAAGCATTTTGAGCTTTCATTTGATTGCATACCAGCATGTAAAAGGAGGCTAAACCAAAAGGTAACCAGGAATTGTGACTAGGAAGAGTGTGGTGCTCATTTGTTCCTCCTTCTCTCTGGTTCTATTCTTCCTGCTGTCTCTTTACTTCCTAAAATCTGAAGAATAAATATCTGAGCAGAAGAAGCAAAAAACCTTAAACTTCTATATGTGGATTTTATCTCTACCAGTTTTACCCACCTAAGGCTAGCTCTCAAATCAAAGCTTAGTTTTACGTGTAGTGTGTGTGTGTGTAGAGACAGGGGCATATCAGCAAATGACTCATCTCATTTTAAGATGTCTGTGCATGATAAATTAAATAAAACGCTCATCCAGATGTGTTTCTTCCTAAGTTATTTTACACCAGTCACCTAACTTATATCTTCAGCATTTGTTAAAATTAATCTATTTTTACTGTCAATCCTCTTTTCATAAGGAACTTGACTTCTAAATATAAGCAGACCTTAGTTACATCAGATAGTTTCTCTGTTGTGTAAGCTTTAGAAAGACCATGGATGTCTCAGAGAATTTATGTTTGTCATCTTCAGGTGCTTGATCATTGGCTTTGATCAAGGGTTAAAATGGCAGTGTGTCCATTGTCTGTCATGTAGAAATTAACATTCTAGATGTTTTGTTGGGGGGATTTTGTTCAGCATTGCATACATAACATATAATTGATATCAGTCTTCATTTTCTACATTGATACCATAAAATTCACAGTTATGCAAAGGTGCATGAATATACAGGAGGTGCAGTTCTATGTGATGGCAATAGATAAATGGACAAGATAAAACACTGAGATGCTGTAAATGGTTAAATATCCTCTGGAAAACAAACTGTGCAAATTTCAGGGTTTCTGAGTTGCTTCTGTTTACACCAAGACCCAATGTAAGACAAAAAATCACAGCCTGGCTTAAAATATATAATGGAAGCTTATTAACTTTGATGCATAATTTTTCTGCTAGTGTGTGGTTAAATCAAAAACCATGAATACAACGAATTTCATACCACATCTATTGTGAAATCACTTCAAAGACACAGGCAAAAAAAGTTAAGAAAGACTTTTTTATAAGGAAAATGCATTTCCTTACAGATTGGAGCAATATGATTATTCATATAAAAATTCTTATTGTTCTTAAAAAGGTGATGCACATAGTATCACTATTTTACCTCTGTACACACTTTTTAAAATTTATGTAAGTTACATTGTTTTCTTTCCCTGAAATGGAGCCTCTTTCATTTTTTCTTTTCACTTTCATTTCTTCCAAAAATATCTAAGCTGTTAAAAGAAAAGAAATATTTCACTTGATTTAAAACCACTCTTCTACCATGTCTTTCAGATAAATGTATATACTTCTTATTTTCCATTGGACTCATACATTTCAAAGCAGCAGACTTTTCCATAAAGGGACAACTCTGCTTTCTATACCATCCTTTGTGAAATTAATTAAAATAGTCAGAGGTTTATGAAATATGTAGCAACAGACTATACTGCATTGCAGCCAAAGTGTGCACAAAACAGCTAATCCACTAAATAATTTTGGATATATAATTTACACTATAGTATCTTTGTCGTTAGTCCAAGCAATGTCTTGACTGATTACTGAACCAAGTACAGACAATCCTAATTAAAAATAATTAAGAAATTGAAAATTGAACATATAAAATATAATTTAGTTTATTAGTTAATTTTTATGACAAAGCACAGACAAATGCCACATTCATCAGAGGTGTAGCTTTATTTTGAAGAAATAAAAGTGTAGCAAGAATCACTCATATGCTTAATTTCAGTTTAATGGTCTCTTGCAACACAAGTGATTGGTGCTATTTATGACATCAGATTTTAAACATCAGTTCAACTGTTGAGAACCAAGATTTGCTTTCCTTTACTTGAGAATATCTTGTCCTGACTTTCCCAGCTGTGGTGAGATTTCCATTTTCATTGCATTTTACAGTTGTTCTACAGTAATGGAAATACCCACAGAAGCACAAGGAAGTGCAGAGTTTTAGCTTTATCTAACTTAGAGGAGCAACTTCAGCTGAGGGAGGGGATTTTTCAGTTGTGAGACATCAAAGAAAGCAGAAATGAGGTGTCATAGATGTTAATAGTCCATCTTTTTATGATACAGAATCAACACAACCTCCTTACTTTATCAAATGAGAAAGTCTTCCCCTCTTTAAAGTAATAATAACCGTATTCATGCATGCACAATACTGCTGTATGATTACATTATATGTAAGCAATGTATCCAGCCAGCCTAGAACTTAGACACATGTTCGAATACAAATGTATCATAATTAAGTACATATTTGTACTTGAAAGATGTACAGGTTGTGATGTTTGTTTATGTTGAGTAAAACATTGACTTCAGAACTACTGCTTGAAGAGAAAAGTACTATTAACCATAGGTAATTGTATCAAATATTTGCCAGTATAGAGAGATAGTATGTAGCTATTGGCAAACAATAAATTTTACTGCCGTGCTCACAGGTTATTGTAAAATACATGTACAACAATGGGAAATGTGACACTATGGAATTATTGAGAATTCTTCATTCAGCTATTGCTGAAGAACTCTGGTACTAATATATGAAAAACTGACTCTTGATTATATGAATATTTTGTCCCAAAGATTTATTTTAAAAATAACACTCTACTCGACTTCTTCTATCCTGAAGTACACTGCAGAATTTTCTTTATTTCTTCACAATAGGTATTTACTATGTAGCTCTATAAAAGCATTTTACAGTCACTACAATTTTAAAACATCAGCACTTCCCAACTGAACAGATATTTCTGCTATTCTCTTACTTTGCTCAGAAGTAAGAAAACCTGTGATAACTGTCAGGGAACTAACATAGCTCACAGCTTGTATATTAAACTGCTACAAGGTCCACTCAGTATTTTGCACTGCTCTGAAAATTCTGTGAATGTAAAAGCAAAATATATATTTATTACTGTAAGCATAATGGAGATTCAGTACAGGAAGAAATAGCTCCTGAGAACATCTCCCACAGAGAGTTTTCATATAATATACTAAGAAACACTAAATACCAATCTCAAAGTCAAAAAAGTCAGGAAAACAGAAGTCAAAGCCAACACAGCTTGACCCTTTCATTTCATAATTATGGGCTGCAGCAAATGAAGTAACCCATCACAGCTAATAGGAGTCTGAGTAATTTGACAGAGTAATCTGCACATATCCAAAAACTGTCCTATGCAGGTGGAGTTACAGATATTTTTCTTTCCTGAATAATTCATAACAAGCTATCTTAGTCCGAAGGTAAAAGTACATAGTTATGACAAAGCTTTGCAATTCTAAGGAATTAAATGGGGTCCAAGAGCAAAAATGAATTCAGGTGAAAGGAAGCTAAACAATCTTCAAGCTGTAGCAAATGTCATTGTTTCTTGGATTCAAATCTAAACTAACTCTGCTGCCTGCATTCCAATCACTCAACATTTATAGTGACAAAACCAGCTGAAGAATGTGTTGTGCTGAGAATGAGTATATCCCCCAAGCTCTTCCTGTTCTGCCAATTCTCTGTTAAAGCACTCAAAGCCATTAGTTGCTTTTCAGGCTCAAGATCAGTCTCAGAGAATTACAAATGAAGAAGTGGCAATTAACTCAATTTTCTGCCTGCTTATATACAGATCCTGCACATTTCTAGCAACTTTTCATTCTTTCATGAAGCAACAAATTCATCTATCAAGCTATCTACATGCCAAAACTTCCTGTGATGATGGCAGAGTTCTAACAAGTGACTTGAAAAGGATCTCAAAGGAGAAGGTGGTACTTACCTAGGCAGAATGACCTGGTTTATTGTCATCATAAATCACACTGAGAAGCTTATCATGAAGCATGAATGCAAAAATATTAGGACAAAATTTCAGTGTCTTCTGATAAACTGAGGATGTTGCTTCCTGGCTCCATTTTTACCTAGAGAATCTAGGAAATTTTTGTCAGCATTATTTTAAGCACTAATTTTATGTCCAGTTTGGAATCTTTTAGGATATAAACCAGTTTCCATGTTAGGTTCTTGTTTTATTCCTTTTAAGTTATGTTCCATTTCCTCTCAAAGCAAAGGGACAAAATGTCTACTCTAGCCTCCACCAAGGTGACAGCCACCTTACTGCTTTCTTCCTTAAGAGAATCTTTGTCTTTCATAGTTACTGTTTTAGAAACTGAGTGCCCATAAGGTTGGGAGGCACCAGCCATTACTTTGGATTGTGGCATTGCAAAAAGTCATGTCTCTGTTTCCATTGGACTTCATGAAAGCAAAAGCCCAATGACAGTTCTGTTCTTCTTGTTCTGAATCTTATTTAGCTGTTCTGAGAAATACTTGCAAAAACACTATTCTGATTTACATTTTTATGTACTGCAACCTCTGTTTCTACTTGAAATATACACTTTGATTCCCTCTTGATGAAAAGATGCTGCTCTGCTTCTTTTAGCTTCTCAGAATAATGGAATCAATTCAAACCATGTTAGCTGATGTAGCCCTAATAACTAGTTAGCTCTTGACCTTGAAACTGTAAATATCTTCTGAGAAGTGCTAATATGCTCTGAATAAATTCATTGACAAAGCAACATCTTTACAGCAGATAACCCTCCACTCTGTTTTTTCAAGGCCAGGATTTGCAATGCAAAGTCAACTCAATAATGCCTTATGTTTCTTCTAAAAAACCCCACATCTTAATTTCTTATATATGTGTATTTATTGATAGAACAAAATGCGTACTTAGTAATTAGAATCGTGTTCCTAGTGCTTAGTTCACCTAGACCCAGAAACAGACTCTTCTTGGTGTATCTGCAGTTCTAACTCCTGTCACAAGCACATTATGTACTTTTTGTAACCCTCCTCATTGCCATTGCCAATCTCCGATACTATACCACTGTCAAATCCCATTCATTTCTATCCCTCTTACAAAAACACACATTTGAGAATTAAGAAGAGAAAGCAACCACCACCCACCACTTGTTCCTTTTTCTTGTTCTACAAGTTTGAGCAGTTGTAAAATCCCACACACCCCTACCAGACTGAATTCTTGGGTATGCTTCTTTACAAACATATTCTTCCTGAAATCAGAGATATTATTTTCAGCCTTAGTTATGCCCATGGTTAAACACTAATAATAAATCAAAAGAGAAAATTATGGTCTTCTGAAATTTCTGGAGATAATAACGGGATTTGTTGTTAAATGTATGAAGGCATCACTGTAACTCATGTTTCTGTAAAAAAGATGACATTTGGATGCTGCATTAGTTATTTTTCTCTTATGAAGCCAGTCATGAAAGAGTGAGGCCAAACAGTTGAAACTACATTTACGAAGTCTAAGAAAATAATTTTGCCCTTTACCCATCTACATTGTAGTTTATATAATGCACATGTACTGAGATCTTTCCTATTCTTTTAGTAACTTTACCAGTGTATTTCACTGTCTGTCATTGCTACATATGCACCTGATCATGTTTTCCTTTCTTTTAGCTGCTTAAGAATAAAAAAAAATAAAGCTGCTTTCAGACTAACATCATCTTAGAACAAAATTCACAAATAAAGATCTGATAGGAGACCACTCAAGAGCTCCCAGAGTAGCAGAAACACCATAGTTATGTTCTACATGCCCGATACAACTTTTTTTGGTATATACCACTAGAAAGATTGCAGGTGGGCACACATTCAGTAAACAAAGAGAAGAAAATAAAGGAAGAAGAGGGAAAAAAAGGGTGGGGGGAAGCTGTATGATTTGTTTGTCAGCTCACTCAAATTGCATTTCATTGCTTCACAATCAAACAGATTGCACTGGGTCATCAGAGATTGCAGCATATGTGGCAGGGCTTGCTCTTGAAATAACTGATGGGATTTCCTTGCTTCAGAACACAGCCCATTTGTTACTTGACAGATATACAGCAAAGCAGAGGATATTTTCGCTTTTTTCAGATGAGAAGCAGGAAGTTTCCTATCTATGGTGCCCTACTTCATTAAGAAAATCCTTTGCATCACATAAAATGAAAAAGAATGGGTGCAATTATCTGCTGTCTGGATTGGATACAGCTCTGCTGAAGTCTAAAGGATGTCATTCATCTAAAATAGAAAAAAAATTGGCAAAAGGATGAGGATGAAGATAAAGTCTCTTCTACTCTTAATGTGAGAGTGAATTATAAGAAGAATTGAAGCTTTGCACTGCTTGTACCACCTGAAAAAGTTTAGGACAGTGAAATTGTCTGGGAACTGAATGAAGGGAAGGAAAACATCTGAAAACTGCTCTTTTCAGCTCACAGAGTCAGGGAAAGAGGGCATTCTTGATCATGGGTTTTGTTGCTTCATTTTTTTTCTGTGCTTTTTCTTCATCTTTGATCAGCTTTTTACTAGTGTTTCTCTTTGTAACCTAATCCTAGACTAGCTAGGAAGCTCAACAATTTCAGTATCTTATTCTCTAGGAAGGGATTTTTTATTTGATTAATTTTTAAAAAGCTTCAAAGATATTCCAGAGACTGTTACCATATTTACACTACAGCAATAATCAATTAATTCTTCTTTGTTGATGATAAAGCTGGATGATGTGAAGAGCAATTAATGATCTTGCAGCCTGTCTTAAGAAGACTCTACTCCAAGCTCCATTTTATCTTATCTAAAGGAAGTTGCCACTGTACTTTTTGGCAGTGCAAGTTGTTATCCTGTCTGTGTGTGGGTGTTCTAGTCAGATCCATCTCACTGAAGATTGTTCCCCCACCTACTCACAAATGCTACTATCTTGGAAAAAAGTTGCCTAATTTTCTGTGAATAAAAATGTGAAAGTTAGTTGCACAGCCCCATTTACAGTGATTCAAACTTTCGATCTGTGTGTTCATCAACCAACAAAAATGCAAAGAAAAAATCTAGATGTTATTTCTGCTACTATTGCTATTTCTACTGCTGCTATTACCTCAGCTGCTGCTGTTTCCTGTGACACTGAGGATTTTGCCACCAAATCACAGCCACAGGGCTATAAGGATTATAAAAATGACATCAACAAGACTACCGAAGGCGGTGTATCCATCTCCACTTCATTCTGTGCCACTGAAAGAAAGAGTTGAAAAGATATTTTGTCAAGGAGCAACAACAAATCAATCATGAAGCCAAGACTAGCAGTAGGTCTCACAGGCAGCTATACATTCAGAGGGCACAAGGCCCTTTAGTAAAATTATAATTAGATAATATGACTACATAGGTTTGTGCCTGTCTAAAATGCTGACAAAATAACGGGTCAATTTCCTATTTTGTACTTTTCTGAATTATTACCACACATTTAATATCTACTATTCAGTGACTGTCTTCTACCTGAAGAGTCTTGGAATATTGATTAATGATATTGCATGGTTATGATTGATTCCACATCTCAGATGTATTTGGCATAATTAGTTTGAACTTCATTCTCACAATCCACCATTTTCAAACTAGTGTACTGTGGTTATAGGGATGATTTCTTTTAATATTTATTTGCATCCATTTTTCATTTTTTGCAAAACAGAAATAACAAGGGTGAAGGCTTTGGATTGTGAACACTGATTTAGCTCTAGCAATTTAAAATGTTGCCTCACAGAGTATTTGTCTTGTTCCAATCAGAAGTTATTTCCCCAAATCAAGATGGCAGGAGGAAATACATGTTCACTGCTCTGCTTTCCTAGTTCACAGTGTCAAGCCTCTATATTGTCATAAAGACATTTATGTCAGCTGATAAACTAAAACAGAGCTCTTAAACTGAGATAGGTGAAGAGATGGCATGGGCCATCTGTGGAAGATGGCACTTCTACAACTGGGGCTTTAATTTCCATAAGAGGGGGAGGCAGAGAGATGGAGGCACTATAATCTTAAACTGCTCCAGCTAAACCCATTAAAAACTTGTGAGTCATAGCTCTTCGACAGAGGTACCTTCTGTTAGTCAGAGATGTTGTTCTAATCTCTATAACAACTGCACTATTCACCAGGCAATCAAAGGATCAGAGGAATCGTCTCTGCCTCAAAACACGTACTTTCTAGGAATCAGACAGAAGAAAACACACTCATCCAGTGGAAACCTAGCTGAATTCTGTTAAAATAGTTCTTATATAAATGATATAAACAGAAGGAGACTGGGTTGACTGTATGTCAGATATAAGCCCAAGTGTCAGGTGTGAAAAATGGGGAAATGGGGACTGCATGACACATATTGAAATATTTACAAAAAAATCATAATTTTTATTCTGTGTTATAATGCCCTCTTTGTATATGTTTTTCATGACAGTGCTGTTGAAGATGATAGTGTAATATGAAGTTTTACCCACTTAAATTTTTTTCCAATAGATGAAAGAGTTAAAGAGATACAAAAAGCAAAGGGGCTAAATGACAGATGCAATTCTCTTTTTCTCTGTTGTAACTTCATGTTATCTTTCAAAAATGGCTCCATTTACTGTTTAATTAAATGTGGTGTATATCAAATATATCACACATTTATATACACATTACAAAAATGCTGAGCAGTTTGTGTTGGAGTCATGTTTAGTTACAACAGCACAAGCTGGCTACTAAAAAAAAGAGTCAATTAAATATTTTTTGTTAAATGCCAAAATTCTACCTTCATTCAGTGTAGGGTATAATGATTTGAAAATATAGGATGAAGATGAGTTACCACAGAACAGTCAGGAAGAAACTGTGTTTGCTTTAGAATCAGCCATTTCATACAAATGCACCAGTATATTTTTTTTTTCAGTCACACTTAAAAAAAAGGTCTAAGATATTTTTTATCCATGGTTTTGAGAGATAGGATGAAAGAGAAGAATGAGAGGGAAAAGTGCCCAGTGCTGATAAGAGCAGTCAAAAAACCTACTGCCAGTTGTTCTGAAACAATACCAATTATCAATTGTATTTGGTTAAGCTTGTATCCCTCCCACTCAGCTTTGAACTACTGCAATAGGCATTGTTTCCTAGACGGCTTCTGACAAAAGTTTTTTTAAATAGCTAACACTGATATTTCACATAATGTATGCAAACATGTTTTAGCAACCATTTTCCCAAAGAGTACTCTCTCACTGAAATAGCTGAAGTCAATGCATTACTAACATACATGAAAAGATTTTAAAACTTCGCAAGTACAAATACCAGCTACAGGAAGGAAGAGAAATAGGATTTTGCTGTTTGATTTTGCTGCAAATGGCTGATATTTGGACATTTGTGACTGTTGGCAGAATGCCATTCTCCTGAGAAAGTCAGGGAAGGTGGAGAAATTGGCTAAGTCAAATATACTATCCAGTTAATCTTTCTGAAAAGCTGTGTTCAAACTCAGCAGTCACTTTTCACTGTTTTCATCAGAAAAGTAAAAATATCTATAAATGTTGATTAAATACCCATTTTAATTATATATTTAAGGATCTCATACCTCCCTCCTGTCTGTTCAAGGCAAAAGGATGACAGGGTTGAATCATTTTTTGTGATCTCATTTTCATCTTTGAGAAAGACAATAGAGATCCTCTTAGCTTCTTCATAGTGCATGATGGCCCAATTAGGAAGCCTGGTTTAAACTCATGAGGTTTAAAAATGAGATATGAACAAGAGCACTTTTTAAAAAATTAGACAGGGAATGATGATTCTCATATATCTTCTAGTAGAAAGACAAAAATGACAGGAATTAGATGTTTCTCTAGGTAGGAGTTAAAGTCAGGAATTATGTAGAAAGTGATCTGAATGTAAAATCCCAGGTTATTTCACACCAGTACACTCTTATTAATTCTCCTTTTGTCCATCTTGGCATTGTGAAAATGCAGAAGTCATTCAAAGTTCCACTCCTCTTTCTTTCTCCTTTCATACTGCTGTCCGTTGTCCTTTTATAGTTTTACTATGGATTGTTCTGGACCACTGCCTGACGCCAAGTATAATTTTTTCTACATTTTACCAATATTTGAAGTCTCTAGTTTTTTTCTCTTCCAAGTATTTCCATCTCAAGTTTGCATTAGAACATGACCTGAGGTGTAGCTGGCAGCAGGATAAAGGCTGTGACCTGCCTTAGGTCACAAAGGGCTCCAGAAGTTATTGTGGCTCAGATTTCTGGAAACACTCTCTCCTCTATTTAGAGTTGGAAAGTAGTAACTTTTTTTGCCCCATTACAGGACTGAACACCTCTGCCTTATCTAGTAAAACCTAAGGATTAAGCATCCATCTAGAATCCCATCTCTCTTTCTCATCTTCTCTTCTGGACATCACTAACAGAAAAGGAATAGACATCAGATTTACAGAGCTACATGCTGAATGCAAAGTCTAAGTACACTTCAGGGAAATTCAATACATAACCTGTTCTGAATTTCTTCTGATGTATGAGCCAAAATCATTTGCCCTCTGCAGTATGTGATGAAGAAATCACACTATTTTAAGCTGATTACTGCACAGCCAATGGAGAAAGATGGAGTAAAAGCCTAAGCAAAAGGGTCTTCATTGAATATGAATGATACTTACTGCTCGTCTTCATTCAGTCATTCAGTTCCCCAAAATCAAACACAGATGACTGAGCCCTAAAACACAGCTGAGAAGTCATTCCCCCAAAGAGGGAAAGGGAGACTTTACATCTGTAGATAAGAAAAACTTCTTCCTGAGTGTGGGTGTATTTATCCCATCACTGTAGAAGAGATATACACAATTGTGATTTATGCAATTCAGAGGAATAAGAATGATAGAAATTGGTAGGCCAGAGGGAAAGAATCTATTTATTGAAAACCTGTGTGAGACATATTCAAATAAAACTTCAAATAAAATCAGCCATACTTGGATTTTACCTATCTTTTATGGAAATAAAACTGCAAATATCCTCCAAGTAATCTTATAGTTCATTTACATCCCCAGTAAAATTAAGGCAGGTATCACATGAAGTTTTACTTACTTTTTCATGGAAATAATGCAAGATTATGATTTTGTGTCAGTTCAGCTGGGGCTGACCAGAAGAATATTTCAAATCTAACAGTATAAAGCAAAGCTAAATGTTGCAAAACCAGGCACTCAAAGATGGAAAACGTCAGCACAAATTGCTAAAAAATGAAACTTCCAAGGTTTCAACACCTCTGTGATTTTAGAAATCAGCAGAACAATGAAATTAATTCATACCCAGCACAACCCAAATCTATGTCTCTGAAATATATGTATAGACATTTTGGCTTAAAGTAATACATACAGAGAATCTGGGATGAACTTTTGTGCGACTGGCTGTATTCCTCTATACTGGTCAGCACAAAGCCAGGACTCTTCTAAGGCTTAATTTTTTTTCTGTGATCAGTGGGTTACTACTTAAAGGAAACTCAAGGATACCATAAATAAACTTGTATGTTTAGTAATGTGCTAAAGAAATGCTGTTGAATTTTCAGAATCCTTCTGTTATTTGTGTTAGAATACACTGTGCATTGTGCACACAGCTCTAAGGAAACAATTATCAGAGGCTCTGACAGGTGTCGAGGCTCATAATCCTGGTTGCTGTTACATCCCAGAGATATCCTATACCTTAGAAAGCACATGGAATGCCAAACTTGTTAAACTTCAATTTTGGCAGATGCAAACTGTTTGAGACCCAGGTTTACCATGTAAGGTACTCTTATAAATAGAAGATGCTAAAATTTTAGCTCCTGAGGCAGCTGCTTTGTTCACAATTCAGTGTTTCATCCAGTTGTGAAAAATAAATGGGCAAAATTATTCAACCATACCTGCTTGCATCCCCAAATCCCATGTATCAGACACAAATTTTGTCTGATCAATATTTTAGTGAAGGCAAAGGTTCATGCCTGATTGCATTCAGGCATGAAATGAGTAACTACCTTTTTGACCAGTTTCATTTGACTAAGAATTTATAACTTCTGATGGCTTTATTTTATACTTAGATGGTCTAAAATTAATTTCATTAACAGAGCAAAATTGATTTTTAGTATGAGGTTCATACTATAAGCCTTGAAATACCAGCATTTGTGACAGAGGCCTTTTTTTTTTTTTTTTTTAAGCACTGGGGTAATAATTATTTATCAATTTTTTTTCTTTGTGTTCGTAGCATTTAAGTAAATCATAAATTCAAATAAAACACAGTTTCAAACACTTTCATGGCATGAACTAATCTTTCATGCTGTTGCACAAAAGCTTATCATCACATGCCTTTGGCAACATAGCATTTGTTTACAAGAGAAAGCTAAGTATTTCAGGGACTGTATATATAAGGAGCAGGAAATAAAAGACAACTAACAGGGATTTACATATCACAAGAAGAATATAACTGGATTCTCGTGGCTGACAGGTGAAACTGTGAGAGTGGGGAGAATGTCTGACCCACATATCAAGTGGAGTTTAACTAATAATGTAGAAATAATACACACATGCATTACATGACAGTTCTTCTTAGTGACTGTCTTTGAGGATTACATAACTGCAGTCCAGCTTTACCCAGTGTTGTTGATCTGCAATAAAAATTTTTTAGCTCTCATTATATTAATTAGAAAATAATGCCTGAAATAGTGGGATAATGATTAATCAGTTTAGCAAATCCACAGCCAGATAGCTTTTAACTTACATTAACATGCTCACATTCAGGTGATACTATTCAAGTCCTAGTCAGAATGCTAGACTAAAAGCACACCTGCATGGAAGTCTGTATTTGGGTACAGTGGAATTGAGTCTCTGATTTAAGCAAACTGTGATTTCCAGACTCTAAGTCAAAATGGAAATTTGTGAATACTTCTTGTCACTTTTATTTTTCAAGATGAAAAACAAAATAATAAAATATGAGCAAAAATGACAGAACAGAAAAAGGAAAAAAATATGAAAAAGATGCTTTCAGTTTTGCTATGTTCTTCTTCTTGTTTTGCAAGAGTGAAATATTTGCAGCTTTCACTCTTGCAAAATCTAAACAAATACTTAGGTTCATGAAAAAAAATACAATTCGTTTTCTCTGGAAAAGAAAAATGAAACCTGAGTATACTTAAACTTCAATTTTATTCGTGAAGCAACACTGAAAAGATCACACCCAATAGCCTTATATGTCACTGTATATTGCAAGTCAGTTTTACGTAGGTTGATATATGACTGAAAATTTCTCTATTTGGATTAAACAGAATTTTGGAAACTATCAAATCAGATTAAGATGTAATAGCCAGTTCCAAAAACCTTACAGAGGACACTGTCTATTACATTTTTTTCCAACAATCGTAACAGCCCCTTTCTTCACGTAGAAACTGAAATTGTTTCAGTTGTTATATCCCCTAATTTTTTTCCAATATGTTCAGAATTGCTTTATCTTGCACTTACTGCATGTAGTCTAATCCCAATCTCCTGCAAGATAAACAAACTTGCTGTTTAGAGAAGAACATGGATGTAGAACACGTGAAATGAATTGGAGGGAAGTCACTATTAATGCAGAAACTGAACATTGTAAATAAAAAGGTTATGTTACTTTCTAGATTCCCTTATTGAAAAAAGGCAAAGTAAAAATAAAAATTAGAGAATATTTGGTCTGCAAATATGGTGCTGCTTTTCCCACTGTGACATATTTTAAGTTAAACTTATTTTATATCATACTTTTTCTCTTCTGCACATTACATCTTTAAAATTCTCATATGGTAACATCATTAATTGTTATAAAAACTCTTTTAAAATTAAAAACTTCAGAAGATTCTTCCAAGTTCCATTGTATGTATTTTGTCTAGATGAAATGTATCTCCAAAGACCTCTTTCAAGTTGTATTGAAACATATCTCCTTGGTTCAATTAAAAAAAAATTAAATGGAATAAAACAAGTAAAAATAATTCAATACATCTGGAAATGATCTAATACTAACAAAGGTTCTAAGTTTTGCTAACCTCATTAGGGAAAGACAAGCCTTCATAAAAATCTGTCAAATGACAGCTTTTGCAAGAGAGAACAAAGTCATGCTGCAGGAAAGCCAAAATCAGAAATGGAACTCTTGGGTTCAAGATCATAAATACTATCTGTGTGAGAACAACACACAGGAAAATTTGCAGCAAATTTGCTTGTGCATTTGCTTGTTTGTAGTACAGAGCAAGTGTCCTGAGAAGCAGAGCAAACTACAACAGTGTAGTACAAGGAATGTTATCAGATGGCCAAGAGAACAGTACGCTTCTCACTCATGTCTTCTTTCAGTAGAAACTAAGCTCAAAGTTCTCTTGGACCTCTTGGAAAAATGTTAATAATGTATTTGAAACAAATTTTCATTTAAAAGTTAATATTTATTTATCAATTCAGTTCACACATATAATTGAAATATCACTATTGCTTAGAAGGTCTTGTGTATGTGGCTGAGGACTAAAGGTGTTTTTTGGCAACCACTAAATGTGTAATGTCTCACACCATGTATTTACCAAAGCAAGCAGTGTTTATCTAAAATCTGTGGCTTAGTTTAATGCCCATTTCAGGAAGGAATAAATTACTAAAGACAGGAACAGAAATACTTCTTGCTTCACTTATAGTTAGCAGATACAGAGAACAGTGTTATATCTGAAAACTTTAAAAAAAACAGCACTTGATTTCTTTTTGTTTTCATTGTGTATATTCCTTATGAAAAGAAAAATGTGCTTTCAGGGGCTGCATCCATAATTTCATTTAATATTGAGTTCTTTAGAAAAATATACATGATTAATAGGTTTTAAAAAGCACAACTATTTATTGCAAGTCCATCATTATCATGGATTGATTATAACACCATGCCCTGTTATAGGACTGATGCCTCTAACCATCAATAATATTTATCCTTTTCAAATATATGATATCAAATCTATTAATCATGCATCTACCTGTTATAATCTGAACTTCTACTTACAGTGCTACCAAATTACATTATTTGTTTTGACCTCAAGTAATTAATTTCAAATTCTGAATGTAATTCTAGATAATACGGGGAGTTATCAAGCACTGAGACTAGGCATGTAAGACAACTAAATACTTGTGCCCTTGGTGTGTGAATATTTCAGTTTAATCAGTCTGGCCCCGAGTGATTTTATTCTGCTAGCATACTAAATATAAAGTCATGGGTTTAGAAATGATTATATGAACCAGTGTTTTCATAGCTTTTTAAAAAGAAAAAAAGAGTATGGTATAATATAATTTCTCAAAAATAAATGATCCAAACCTTTTGGCAGTCTGCTTCCCCTTTGTAAATAACACAGCCATTTGCCTATATCTCCTCCAATTTACAAGAAAATGCTCTTTAGCCAGTAGATTACATTTTTGTTACCAGTCAGTGATGTGATGCTGGAAATGATTCTGTAAAGAACACTCTGAGGTGGAAGGTATTTGGCTTTGTTCCTCTTGGTTTATGGTTTCATTGGGTAATATTGTTTAAAAAGACAGCAAAAAAAAAAAAAAAAAGCAAATCAAACAAAAAAACCCTCCCCGGGACTGAAATACTTTGTATGTGTTGTTATTTGCAGTGCATGCCAAGACATTCATGGGCACCAGAGCAAACCTGGCGAGCTAATTAAATAAATAAATGTATATGTTTAAAACAGCCTTATAAGGAGCATTGGAAATCTGCAAGATGAGCGAATATCTTATAACTTCTTCCGCAGGTGCGAGGATAGCTACAAGCCATGGACTTTCTGTCCTGCTTCTTGTTTGTGGCTTTGTGAAGGGTGCTTTGCTTTAATCTAAAAGTGCTGACTTTTTCCAATATCACTTTCTCTTCTTAAAGCAAAGAGCAAATCGCCTGTAAAATCCACGGAGCGGACAGCAAAGTTGACCCTAACCTCCAACCACCACTCTGCACCCAATGTACTCTAAATCTCTACACAAGGAGCACCTTCTTCAGGAAGTACAAACAAAATTACTAAATAAATAAAATTAAATAAAATAAATATTATAAAAAAGAAGAGGATAACACATGTTTTCTTGATATATCTTATTTTTCTTTGGCGTTTCACTGATATTTTATTTGAAGAGAACTGGTGTGATGTAATCAAACTTTTTGTAACAGGAAGACCTAGTTTCCTTTTCTTTCGGCAAGGAGAAGCCTCATCCTTGACTTCTTAGGGGTTGGCCTGCAAGTCCTCAGTATTTCAGAATTAACCATGGATGACATTCGGTTTCCTACGCTGAAAGAACGGTTCCAGCCTGGAAGCAAAAAGAGGCCAAATAATGAAACAAACCATAGTGATTTAACATAAATAGAATACATAAAAACTATCAAAAAGCCCTTTCTTCTTTTCTTTTCCTTTTTTATTTTTTCTTTTGCATGAGGAATAGGAAGGAGAAAATGTATTCTACAAAGCAGCTCAGCAGACTAGGGGATGTTGTTTCTGAAAAATGTAAGAGGCTATTTTTCTTTTGAGATTTTTTTCTTTTTGCTTTTCAATATATTATTCTTTTCCCCCTTTGAGGTTTTTTCCTGTCTTTCTGTTTGTTTCTTGTTCAATGGTGGCAAGTACCAACTTAGGCCAACCCCTGATGACAATGTGGAGGTTTATATATATACATCCTTTTTTTTGGTGTGTGCGCGTTCTATATTTCCGTGTGTTTTCTCTAATTTTGCAACTCCTGTATATGCAAAACTAACTTAAATTCTGTAAATTGCTTACAGTCTGTGTGATATAACTTCAGAGTAGACATACTTTGGTCCTCATGCAAGCCAGTTTTTAATATTATCTATATGTCGTGCCACCAAAAAAAATTCTTTATTTCCTTTTTTGACAAAACACCACTTTTTAGTTTGTGATTCGGTAATGTGTGGATTTTGTAATGCATATCTTCACTTTGACTGGTTTGACCCCCTTTAGCCCTCTGTTTACTCTGTAAATGCACATTAAAATTTGTTATGGTCTCTAGACGATGAATTATTTTAGTTTGTATGTTGTGTTGGAGTTCAGATGCTGAAAGCTCTTTGAACTTGTGATGTTTATAGAAGATGAAGTGATTCAATCACTAGAGACTGTAAAATGCAGGTTTGCAGTCAAATAACTGCACAAAAAGAAAGGTTAGAAACAGAAAACAGACAAATAAACCTGAACATGTCTTTAAGGATGTTCTTTTGTTAAAGTGTTTTAGGAAAGTGAATTTATTACACTGATAAAATATATTTGCATCACAGCTCCTTCTACACGGCCAAAGAAGTGTCTTTCTTTGCTTTTTCTGAAAGTGGATTGTCATTACTCATTGATATTCTTAATTAAAATACTTTTTGTCTGTGAACAGAATGTGAGAATTTTGCTGTTGAATGATGTAATATGTGTTACATGAATTACATTCATTAATGCAGGAAACAAAAATTGCTACCATTTGCAGCTGCAATCAGGATGGTTTTTTTCTTTTCCCCATCTTTCCACTGATGCTGAAAAATTCACACCCTTTCATTTATCAGCACAGACAATCACATACGCCACATGCTTATTATGATCTATTTATAGCAGCATCAAGTAGCTGCAGTGTGGTCAGCTGTGTGATTTCTCCTCACTTTGTAAGTACTGCAGAAGAAAATTTAAAAGTATGTTTATTAGTTTGTGGGCTACAGGCCTAAGATTTTATTTCAAAATGCTCATAAGTCTGAGGTCTTCCCCCATTACTTTCATAGGATAAAGAACAAATAATGGCATAGAATCAACATTTTGTTAACCTAATGAGTCTGAAGAGGGTAACATATTTGTGCAGATCTAATTTCCCATAAATTCTGTAGTATAAGCCTGACTGGGAATAGTCAGTCTTTCTTTGGTTTTAGACAAGTCTCAGCAGTAAGAAGTAAGAAGTTCAGCATAATATGAACAAATCAGGTGTAGTTATTGGGAGAAAAAGGTCAAAATTTCTTTTATTTAGACATAAAATTTATGACCCACTTAAAATGTTGTATATTGAGAAAGTTTTTTCCATAGTTACAACAGTTTATCAGCCTACTGAAAATGAAATGAAAAACTGTCCCCATTAAAATGTTCTGAATCAAAACCTATATTGTATATCAGAGAGGACAGATAGAGGGATAAAAAAAAGTCAAAGGTCAGAGATTTTTTTAAGTCTCACTTTCTGCACACACCTGTGGAACCAAACTTTGAGAGTTCTGGAGAAAAATCTCCATTTTCCTGCTGAAACAGACATCTATGACTGGATGATGTGAAAATCTCCTGCTTGGAGCTTAGTCTGGAACCAAGTGCTCAATGTCACATGTGTTTCATTTGTTCGCTGTATCCATATATCTTGTATGAATATTCCATGTATGAATGAGACTGTCCGTCATGACATATGGCATTTGACAGCACAGTTTAGCCTCACATTGCTAAAGTTGTTACTATGTTAAACTGATATTGTGTTTTGCTTTATGCTGTTAGCTGCTTGGATATAAATCACCATGTACTAGGAATTCAGATTAAAGAATGAGCTGAAATTAAAAGCAGAATTCTAGACCACTTGGTTTAGTGTGATGCAAGTCAGAAGACATTCCCAGATTGTGATCTGCTATTGTGCAATTGTGTCAACAAAAAAAAAGGACAAAAGAAATCTATAGGGCTTTTGAAAAGCCTTTAAATTTTCCATGAGATGCTAAGAGGACATAGAAATTGTCCTCCTTCCCCTCTCAAAACAACACACACAAATTCTTCAGATGAGACTGATCTATCCCTTCTGGTTGTAGATCTAGAGCCTTAGTTTCTGCCAATCTGTGTGGATGCAGAAGCAATCTCCTAACAGGAGCAGGCATTACATTTCTCAATTTTAAACTGTGTCTTAACAGCTATTCTTCAAATTGAGAATCCACCTGGAGCTCCTAGAATTCCTCAAAATGGAAGTTAAATTACAGTAGACACCCTTGTTTCTAAGAATTCTGTTATGAATAATATTTGGCATAGGAATGAAACTACTACCATTTTCAGTCAGGTGCAGGTCTAGTTTGGATTTAACACAAATAGATTAAGAAAAAGTGGCTTAATTAAATCCTGAAAAGCTCCCTGTTGAGTAGAGTATCTAGAAGAGCAATTCACATCTAGCAGTCATAACATCTCTAAATTCAATGTCCTTGACATTTTTAAAAAAAGATTCCAGTTTTGAGGGGGTCTTTTACATGACTCATACTTCTCAATTTGTGTCCCCAAAGCTTCAGTGCATATGGTGACTTTCTTCCCGTCATTCCAGCAGGTGTTGTTTTTAATCGAAGAATAAGCATGGGTGAGTATGAAGCACTTTGTATTTCAAGGTATATGCCATCTACACTCTCACACTTTGAGATCTGATGAATCATTAGGCTAAAAGGAACACTGGTTCTGAATTGCCAGTGACAGCCTTTGCATTCCATGGGAAAAAGATCCATAGCATTTTTGTACTACTACCAGGGATTAGTACTGCAACCAAGCCTGTCTCAAAAATGCTCCTTTTCAATGGGTTATCAATATTCTTTTAAGCTCTGGAACCTCATGCGTAGAAGATGCTGCATAACATGTTTGAATGTCTCTTTCTTAATTGTGTTTGATAGACTTTGCAAACAAATTTGTGGAGCATGCGGAGGGCTCAGACAATGGATTTAAAAAAGCTTGGCAAACTAATTTAAAATTGACAGTTCCTCAGAGTTCCTGTTAAGAAAAGTACCAGAAAATTTAAATGGTAAACACTGAATCTATCAGAAGTAATTGTTATTTCTTTTTCATTCTCAATATTGAATATTTACATTACTACATATTTACATTTACTACCTAAAGGTAAAGATCAGAAGTAGGTATAAACATGAGACACCATGGCAAAAACGGTAGGGTTGTTTGAAAGTTCATACATTTTCATCAAATTCAGTGCTACTGTGATTCAAGACCAGAACATACCCTAGAACCAGTTTTATTTGCATTAATTCTTTAAAGTACTTTTGCTTCATTCAAATAAAATGAGGAAACAATGAGCAGTGCAAAAATCTGAATGCTTGCCTGATATTTTTCAGTGTTAAATACTTAACTACGAATGAGCTTTGATTTCTAATGATATTAAGAGATGTCATCATTTAAGTCATCATTAAAAAAAAACCCAACAAAATGCCCTACCCCCTCTTCCCAAAAAAACAGAAGTGACACTGCTGTCAATCTTAAATTCCTAACTTAAAAAAAAAAAAAAAAACAGAAAAAATTTAAACCTTTGTCATTTGCAGAATATGGGAACATTTGTTCATGACATTACTATTGGTAAATGTCAAATGTTGTTTATAGAGCTAACAGCATTAGGAACCAAGAATGGGATCATCATACTTTGTAATATAAATTTTTAAAGGTTAATCTTCCATGATTAGCTAAGGTAAGCAATGCTAAATACACAGTAAATTGATTAATGCAACTCACTATAAATGTCTTCAGTCTTTTGTTCTGATCTTCCTAAATATTGATTTATTTGATTTCACAGTCATAAAGTTTGCGCATACATTGATATAGCTGAAAGATTATACATAGTTTTTCTAGTGTTATTAATAAAAAAAAATATAAGAAGAAAGTTAAATTTGTAGCAATGAATTACAATCAATTGGTGAAGATACCTGCCAAGAAACAAAAGTGTGCTTTCTTAAAAGTCAATTTTAATTGCAATTCATTATTTAAATTCTCCTTTTTTGTGCTATTCTTTTTTTGCCAAAATTCCAATCAACTTCTCAAACAACACTTTGTATCTTATTAATCTTTACAAGGTGAGAGGACAAAATAATATCACCTTTGTTATGAAAAATCTAGGGGGGAAAAAAAAGATCTTTTCACTCAACAATCTAAAGTCTCACTGTTTACAGTCCTATCACCTCAGAATATCTTGAGATATAGATACATAGATATATAGATATTATTTGATTTCCAACTCTATTATGTTGATAATAGAGATGGCCTTCAGATGGGAGCAAATTAATTTTTCAGTTATTGAAATGCTCCTTCACATTGATATTACAGCACAGAAAAAGGTCTTATGTGTGTATGAAACTATTTACTAAGTGACAGCTCATAAGGAAGCCAAAACATTCATAATAGACTATTAATTCCTTTCTTGTTCTCAAATGCCATGAACTTGAAAAACAAGAGAGAAGATTGCATTGATATCTAGCTGCTTAAAATAAACCATTTCATTCAAATCTTTGAAGAAGCGAAATCTTTATTAAAATGACTTGTATAACTGTAACCTTTTAAACTATATGGGGTTTAGATTTTTAAGAAAAGTTATATATATATATATAGATATATATCTATTCAGGGGCAAGTGGTTCCTAGTTGTTCCACCTACTAATTGAAATCCTGTGTAAGAGAGAAAACAGAGGTGTCACTCTTTCTGTTTCCCTTCAACAGCCAACTACAAAGATCCTTCACAGGATCTAACAAAACAAATAACTGCTATAAAAAATGACAGTAGTAGTTCAACTTTGCAACAAGGTGACAGAACAATGAAAGTGACTGCAATTTCTTTAGCAAATTGCAAAGCTTTTTAATCCAAAATTATTACTCTCCCTACAGGTATGAAAAAAGGTCTTGCAATTAAGGCTTTGAACAGGGAAAGTATTTGTCCACCTCATGCAGCTGCACAATGGCAACTCCAAAGGGACTCAGCTGTCTCCCTTTCACCATCTCTGTCCTATGTATGATTATTAATCATGAGGGCACTCAGAAGGTGAATATATACTACAGAATAATATTTTCTATACTTTTTTTTTATTTTTAATGGAAAAATCTTTTTGTCTCAGTTAATTTCACTTTAAAAGTAAGGCAATGTTTATATAATTCATAAACATTGTAGATAGTTTGTTAGAGTTTTATTTCTAAATAGTTCCCAGATTTCAAGGTAAGAGAAAAGGCTTTAAAAAGTCTCTCTTAAAAATGCTGTTAATGTGTCAGAACTACTTGCACCAATGTAAAAAGAAAAAGGCAAACCCAAAAAGCACAAAGAAAAACTCTCCTCATCTGGAGTTCCCTCTAATCAGGAATGAAAACTCTGAGGAAAGAAGGTGACCAGAAGAAAGCTCTTGGAGTATTTCCAATGATAGTGATCTGAACTTTACCTTTAACCTTTCCTGTATACTTCCTGGACTTAGCAAAGGAGTAAATTTTTANCCTTGTATATAAAATTAGGAAGGAAGGCGAAAGGAAGGAGATAACTTCTTTTGCTGCTTCTGGTCGAAGATTATGTTCATTGCTGCTGATTGTCCTCAATACCAAACAATTTAAAGGACACTTNAAAAATCTTTTTGTCTCAGTTAATTTCACTTTAAAAGTAAGGCAATGTTTATATAATTCATAAACATTGTAGATAGTTTGTTAGAGTTTTATTTCTAAATAGTTCCCAGATTTCAAGGTAAGAGAAAAGGCTTTAAAAAGTCTCTCTTAAAAATGCTGTTAATGTGTCAGAACTACTTGCACCAATGTAAAAAGAAAAAGGCAAACCCAAAAAGCACAAAGAAAAACTCTCCTCATCTGGAGTTCCCTCTAATCAGGAATGAAAACTCTGAGGAAAGAAGGTGACCAGAAGAAAGCTCTTGGAGTATTTCCAATGATAGTGATCTGAACTTTACCTTTAACCTTTCCCGTATACTTCCTGGACTTAGCAAAGGAGTAAATTTTTAAAGAACTTACGATGAATGTGCAGTAGCAGAAATAATGAATGCAATACTGCTGTCATTCTTGTGCGAACCACAGGGCCTACTGAGTTTACACATGAGCACTCAGCACAAGGGCAGAATATCTGGCCTTGTCTGGATTCTAGAAATCTCAATGCCTGGAGCTACTAGATATAGGCTACTCCCACCTCTGGAGAGGATTTGTGTAACTAGAAAATCTGTTTCCTTTTAAAGCTCCCAACCCGTAGGACAAATAAAAGATAAGATATTGAAAATTCAATGAATATTGAACAAAATTCCTCAGGAGTCTCTCTTACTCTCTGTGGTTTTTTTGTTGAACTTCTAATATAGAAGTCCAACAAAACTGATCTCCATATCAACAATAACCTCCACAGATGGACTTGGAGAATACTATTTGACCTGAAGTTTACATTGCAACTTTATTTCTTTCAGTTTTGAAAGGTATGTCAACAGTGAAATAGAATATAGGCAAACAGAAAGAAGCCAAATGACACATTGTGCCAAAATCCTCAGTCAAAAAATATTAAATGTGAATTAACAAGTATATCTAATATTAAAGAAAACTCTTTTATTACACACTTTAAAGAATCACAGATTTATAGCCAGGAAATTTAAGGAAAAATCTAGGAATTGTGCTCTATAATGCATTTTTTTCCAAAAAATTGCAAACTTAGAGCTGTTTGCAATATTAAATGCTATTTAGTTCAGTTATCTGTAAAGGTAAACAATATAGATGTTTAAGACATTTGTCATGAAAATGTATACAGAACACACAGAATTATAGAGGCAGACCTGCTAATGGTAACACAGTTCCTTTTCTCAGCAGATGGATGAAGCAGATGGAAGACCTGTGTTTTCTTCACACTTTTCCTACTGATCAGTACTTGTCAGCAATAATGTCAACTATTCTAGAAACATGTATGCTGTGATTTTTTTTTCTTACTAGCCTCATTTTTTTTCATCAGACTAGGCTTTTGATAGTTTTGGAAATACGTAATGCAGAAATAAACGCAGCAGTTGTATAGAGGTATGTGAGCATTCAAGTATAATCACTGGACAAATACAATCAAGTTTTCCTTAGGAAAAGAAAGACGTAATATTGTACTGTAAGATGAATTTTTTTATATACAAGTCATATTTGAGACACTGTTCAGAAAGATTTGCCTTATATATGCCATAAAAAAAAGAGGCTCTACTTGAAATATTCCTATTGTAAAATTCTAAAATATTCTATTTGTCCTCATTTTCTTGTGGATAGCTGTATTGTAGTTCGTATCCTGTTTCAACAATTTAGGATATTAAGTTATACAACCTTGCTGAAGTGGATGAGAAACACTTGTACAATCTGTTTCACTAGGTCATCTTTGAACACTGACTTCCCAGCTGTAAAATGGTTATAAACAAGTGGAGCAGCAGAAATGATTTAAAACAATCATAGCTGTCAGGGAGGATTTCAAAAGAACACCGTTCAGGAAGCTGACACAAGATCTGCTAATGAACCAGCATACAAAGTTCCTAACACTGGAATAATTTGTTTCTCTACTAACTGTAGAGATCTATCTATCTATAGATATAGAGATAGATACATAAAGACAAATGTGCTCGATGTTTCAGAATCAGTGAAAACATTATTGTAGTGTTTAATGGGCAAACAAGCAGAAAATATGATAAATATGAAACAAGCTACATAATACACTCTGAAAGTAAAAAAATGACATGACATATGTTTGTGTTGTATGCTGCTGAAGAAAACTACTTGCAGGTTTAAACTCATTATTCCTGACAACACTGATACCAGAACGTGGCAGTGAGGTAAAGATCTAACTCAAAATGAAGCTGTGATGGCTGAAACCACTTCTATCCCAAGAAGTAACTATATAAGTACTAAAGATAAATAGTAAAATTCTAAGTGAAACTGGATGCTTAAGATATTAATAAAACCTACACATCCAGTAGAAGAATTTTTTAAAAAAGCTTATGTGGTTGGGTAGCAAGCAGGACTGAGGAACAATTCATCCCCTTGTACTTGGCACTGGTGAGGCTGCACCTCAAATCTCTGTGTTCAATTCTGGGCCACTCACTACAAGAAAGACACTGAGGTGCTGGAACATGTCCAGGGAAGGGCAAAGGAGCTGGTGAAGGGTCTAGAGCACAGGTCCTGTGGAGGAGTGCCTGGAGGAGTTGGGGTTGTTTAGCTTGGAGAAAAGGAGGCTTAGGAAGAACCTGATTGCTCTCTACAAGTACCTGGAAGGAGGTTGCAGTAAGGTGGGGGTCAGTCGCTTCTCCTAAGTAACAAGCAATAAGATGGGAGGAAATCACCTCAATTTATGCTGGAGGAGGTTTAGTTTGGATATGAGGGAAAATTATCTCACTAAAAGGCTTGTCAAACACTGGAACAGGCTGCACGGAGAAGTGGTTGAGTCACCATCCCTAGAGGTTAAAAGACATTTAGATTTATCTTTTACGGATATGATTTAGTAGGGAATTTGACTTGTTAGGTTAATGGTTGGACCAGGTCTTACAGATCCTTTCCAAACTAAATTATCCTATGACACTATGAATATAAATCTTCATGTTTAAAAACTAAAGACAACAAACACCTACTGCTGATGAGGAATGAGATAACCCTTAGACATATAATTCCTTGTACAAATTATTCCAGGAAAATTGTTCTGCTCATCTCTAAGAAGCATATAGGTATGTCAACCACTGAACACTAAATACTGAATAAGATGGTGCAAAAATGTACAGTTCAGAGGTTTCAGAGATTTTTCTGACTGGGAACACAGGATAGACCATGGGAATTGCTAAGTGGTACTATGAATTTTTAAACTACTCTTCCAATGAAGTCTTGTTTCAAAAATTTAAGTTTTTTTACACTATAGTGTACATTTTTTACACTTTTGAATAGAACTGTGAAAAACAATATGCTTTTTCATAGCCCTCTCTGTTAGAAGTTTTCAAGCTTCAAAAAGAAGACACTAGTGGTTTATGATCAATTTGCTGCCAGCAATTCTTAGTGAGAAGAAAGGCAGATGTAGTTGCTTCAATATATCACAAGTAGAGAATGAGAACTATCTCTTTAAGGCAGAAAAACTGAGACTCTTACTTTAAAATTCATAAGATGAAATGAAGTTAATTGACAATATTATTTTACTCCAGTTGGAAGTATAAGCAGATAATTGTCACATGCCAAAAAAAAGTGTCAGCTTAGCCTAAGATATTGACTGTATAGAATTGTCTTTAGGAGAAACATACCTTGTATTGATTTTTAAACTGACTTCTATCCCCATTAAACACCATGTATTTTGGGAGAGTCTAGCCTTAATCGTAATCCAGTTACAACAATCTTTCTACTGATTCATTTGAGCAAAAATGAATGGGACATGTATGAAAATGAAGGAGTATAGAAAGTAATGCATAGAAATTAAACACATGTAGATTGGCATAAAATTTACCATCACTACTGGCTCCTGGCTTTCTGGCAGGATCTACCATAGAAGCATATTTTTGCCTTTTCCTCCCCTGTCCCCTTAATTTTCTGGTTTCTTCTCATGCATCTATTGTAAAGGAATGTATAAATATGATGTGCTCAATTATTAATCATGTGTCATTCAAGCCTGGCAAGCAGCTTCAGAAATAAAAATGCAGAGCAGACTTAAAATTATATACCACTTCAGGAATTTTACCTAAAAATAGCTGGTTCCTATATGAGCCACATCCTGTTGATTTTTTGTCGCAGAAGTACCAGGCTGGAATTCTAAGTATTCACAAACTGCAAGACATATTCACTAAAAAAAAAAATAAATTAATAAGTCAAGCTAACTCTTTCCAAACTCAGGTACTTTTCTCTGCAGTGGTACCAAGTACCTACACAGGAGCATAGAAAATGAAAAGTAAGGAGTGGCCAGAGGAAACCACTATGTACTGACTGTAACTCTCACACACACACACAGATTCCCCCAACCTTGCATGGTCCCTTGCTGTAGGGACTGAGTATGACCTGTGTCAATAACAAGGAGGAAACAAGAATTTGGAGTGAAGATTAGTGTGGAAAAAAGGGGAAGAAAGGTGTTTTGTCTAGGTATGTAAATGTTTGGTTTACTGTCCTTTTCCTTCAAATACCCAAATAAGTAATTCCATATTTATTTTCATTGACCGTAAATTTATTCATCTAAAATAAAATCTGTTTTTCTGACGATGATAAATAGTAAGTGATCTTCCCAACTCCATATTGATCCAAAACGTTTCTCATTCCTGCTTTTTCTTGTCTTCTCCTGTCCTACTGAGGAGGGGGAGTAAGAGAGTAGCTGAGTGTGAGATTGCCTACCAGCTGGGACCAACACATCAGACCTTTCCTTTTTCTGGAAGAGTGAAAAAAGAAAAAAAAAAAAAAAAAAAAAAGCCTTCCCACATATTCTTAGTTGCAGAATTCATGGGATGATGTGTCTGACTTTTCTTTAATTTCAACAAATCCTTTCTGGTTGTTTCTAAAGTTTTGGAGTGGATTGTTGGATCTCGGAGGCAAGTGACTCAAAGGCATGTATAAGACACTTCATAACCTATGTCTCCCTGCCTGGTTCATTCCAGGAAAATGTAGGAATTGTTTAAACAGTTCTGGAATTTGCATTCAAATGCAATCTCAGATTGACCTAATTCCCATTCTGTCAGCAACTCCTTCAGCAGTGTCAGAGTTTTAGATCACTCAGCTCTAGACCACAGAGACAATATCTCAGATTCTAGGTTCTTGTTTCTCTACATTCAGTTACAACAGCTTGGGAGGGAAAAGATAGTTCTTTTCATCCTGCTACAACATCTCTATAATTTCTCAAGGGAGTTGCTGGTGTTAAAATATACAAGGTTAAATATCAGAAGGTGTAGAATGAAGGTTAGTTAACAAACTGGTCATCTGTGAAACTCAGCCTTCATAAGGAATTGTCACAGAAGCAAACTAACAATGTCTATCCAGATGTCCTTGCCATAGGTGACTACCTCAAACAATTTTTTTTTCCCTGCTCACTGCCTGCTGATAGACATGTTGGTTCTTTTCCGCTTCCTTCTCTGCATTGCTTTCCTTCTGGGTGTTATGTTGCTGGATCCTCTGAATGCTTATTTATTCATGCATTTATTTTTCATTGCAGTTCTTTATGTCTCTTGTAGGAAGGAAGACAAGGAAAAGGGAAGAAGAAGAATTGATGTGTCTCTTGACTAGAAATATTTGTCCCCAGATGGAAATGAGTAAGGTTCTTTGCATGGGTAGCTGGGGTTAGAAGGCAGTTAGTACCAGGCCAGAGAGACAAATAAAGACTATTTTTGTTTAGAACAGTGTCTTTTAAAAATCAGAGAGTAGCAGTATCAAAGAAACCTCTCAAGGTCTAAGATTTGGTGAGCAGGGAGCCTCGAGGCCAGATTGAAGCTGGAGCCTTTTATCAATGAGGGTACCTTGTCAATATAAAACAATACCTTAATTAGATTTCATGAGAAGAAGATATGAGAAAGAGGAATTATGTTTCTAGTCTTTAAAATAATAGTTACTAAGCCACAAAAATATCCCTAGTCAAGAAGAGGTATTCAGAAGAAATAGGAAACCCAAATTCTCATGTCTTTGAATGATTGCTTGTGGTACAGTTTTCCCTCAGCTAGCGAAGGGATTTCAGTAGTGATAAGAGAAAATTTTTTAGCTGGTAGAAGGTTTTTCAGTGTCAAATTCTTCTCTTAGTATATGTTTTAAAGATGTTTTTGTAGTGAAAAATGGCAGCTATTGTATATTGTCTTCCATACTGCTATAACAGGAGGTTCAACTTTTCTTTAGTCATTCTGACCAGTGATAATGATGGTCTTAAATAGCATAGAGGGAAATCACTAAAACAGCCTCAGATCAACAGGGGTGAATATGTATGAAAAGAAAGAGCTGAGGCTGTGTGAAATGGGGAAAAAAAAGACTGGTCTGCAGTGAAGAGAAAAATAGCAGAAAATAGGGAAAGTTCTGATAGCAACAAAGTTATTACAAAATAGTTTAGAAGAGCAGGAGTATTAAACACAAAACATTCCAGTATATCTGATGAGAAATTTGATTAACTCAACAATCAACAACCTCTCTACTTAACCCTGTTCTGTAGCACTGGATAAACTTTGTAACACCAAAGGCAAAGAGATAAAGAGAAAGCACTCTTCATCACTTGCTCAATTCTGCATGGTAAAGGGAAAGAAATCATAACATAAAACTCTACATACAACCAATAAAATCAACAGACGTGTATTGATCCGGCTAAATCTCTGTGAATATGTCACACCCTTCTCCAATTATTCTATTTTGTGAGTGCTAAATTGGTAATCACCATACAATTAATTATACTTTAAATTTTCACACACATTATAAAACTTTAGCACTTTATATATGTTTTTATTTCATTAGAAAATGTCTCAGTGATTTCTGTATGCTCATCTATGAAGTGATTTGTCACTTTTCCTGGTGGAAAAGAAAAAAAAAATTGAAGGGAGAAATTATAGAGGATAATAAAACTACAAGTGGCAAAATGTATAGATGGACAGAAATTGTTCATTTTCTTTTCCAGTGCAGGAAAAAAAAGGTATCAAATTGAGCCAGTAGGAATACATTTCAAGACAGAAAAAATGTAGGTGCAAAAGACCTTGTAAAAGCTAATGTGGATCCAAGAAGTTCATGTAGGTTGGTTGATTGGGAGACTGAAAAGGTTTATGGAAGAGAAATTCATGATGGGTGGCAAATTAATCAGACCACCTAGACTCAGGAGATTTTCAATGTGAAAATAGCTGGAGCGTGAAATTAGAATTACACAGAAGTGTCATTTTATAACCTTGTCCTGCTCTTCCTTTTTCAAGCCATTCACTTGTGGATGTTGAGGGATCAGAACACAACTTGGCCTTTGGCTTGAGCCACTACAGCTGTTAGAAGAGTATTAGGTTCTATAACTGCTGTCCCTTATTGATGTCTTCAAGTGAAACTGTAAATGTGTCATCAAATTTATTTGACTCTGTGAACATAATATAGTCTAAATAACTAATCTATGAATTCTTAGAACCTTTCTAATAACCTACAAGCTTTGCTTATATTCCTACTGATTTCTAAAGGTATATTTATTTATTTATCCTATTCTGTGTATATTAGCCACAACCTTTATTATGACCATATTTCCTCCCCTTTTTTCTTCAAAAACAAAGTTTTCCCCTTCTATTTTTCCTACCACTCCCAGATTCTATGAGTTCCTGATTGGATGCATTGAGTTTTACAATTGAGCTGAAATAACATTCTGTTCTGGTTTTTTTTTTTTTTTCTTCTACCTGTAAGCTGAGAAATGGCAGCTCTTTTCCCATCAGGTATCAGCTTTAATTTGTGAACAGTTTTTCTTGAATCCAGATTCTCTTTTTAATCCTGTCCCCTGCATTATTTAGAATCAATTTTAGATAGGTAACTAAAAGGAGAATCTTGTCAGCCTCTACAAAGCACAAAGTAGGGAATTTTTTTAAAGATTTGATGGCCCCTGAAAAATTCTGCCAGTAAAATTTTACAAAAAAAGTTTTATCTCAATTTTAAAACAAAAGTTTTATTTCCATAGTTTTATCTCCCAACAGGAAGCATCTGCTGTACCTGGCTTGTTTAGGCAATATATCCTTGGTCAAGAATTTATCTCTTGCTGGGCATACACATCAATCTCTATGTCTTGCCAGTTCTTTTTCTAATGCAGTCCTAATGTAATATATAAATTATACATTGGAATCACTTTACCCTACACTGAATGTTATCACATCTGAGCTGAAACATAACTGTTTAGAAACATTCTGCAACACCTTCACAGCAGAAGAGATCAACACATTAAAGTGAAAATGCAAGGATAAGTTTTCAAATATGTACAAAGTAGCTAAATTAGTGTAATGATCATGTATACTAACTTTACACTTAAGGAGAGCACCAAGAAAAAATATTATTCTATAATAGACAGAAGTGTTATTATTTGACATTTTACTTTTATCCCTTAACATTCAGTAAACAAGTAATTTTTTAAGAGCAAACATTTACCACTCATTTGTAAGATATACTTATTTCCTTCTTCCATGTTTGAGAATTATTATGTTATTAAGATACTGCCTTATGGTAACTCTGAAAATACTCACTTATTCTCATAACAGTGCTACTGCACCAGTTCCAAAACAATTCCAGCTTTCAACATTAAGCATTGGAGTGGCAGGCAGGACTTGTTTCCATCAGTGACTCCCAAATCCTAAGATAAAAATGAGAGGATATTTCTTTAATTTAAAATCAATAAATAACCTATAGCCTTGTTTTATACAGTGCTTGCTTTGTACAGTATGAAATGATATCCTCTTCACTGACACAACCAATCTTATATATTATGGAAACTCTGATTTGCCTACTTCCTTGCTTACTTCTAAATGCTAAGAATCCAAATCAAGCTGATATACAAGCTTTTACATAAAATAAACCTAAAACATTTAAGTATTTATTAAAATTATTCTGTATGTCAAAATCCAAGGAAAAACAAAACTTCAAAACCCATCATCCAGAAATATTATGATTAACTCAATTTATTTCTACTTCCTAATTTGTACAATACTATGGCTTAATAACATGTATGCATTGACTGTCCTAAATATATATTTTCCTTACTGTATCTATGTACATATATAGCAAGACTAGAAATGTTTTTATGAAAAGAGTGTGCACTATACAGTGAAGGCTTCTCCAAGTAATTATTTACATACAGATCTTGGATAGTTCAAAGCCCATTTTTCACAGTGTCCTTTTATCACTGATTTACTGAATGTGACCAGAGAATCTTTTATTAGAGGCTTTATGAAACAGATTAGACAAACAGTTATCAGAAATTTTGTTGTACAATTCAAACTGTTGGGAACAGCAAAATAAACTTGGTGGCTCTCAAGGTCCCTACAGTCTATGTGCTAGGCTTTTACAAAATTTAGCAACAAACTCAAAAGTCAGAGAAGACTGACATTTTTGAGCATGAACAAAAGTCTCGTCATATAAGCAATAGCTTTTTTCAGTAAGTTCCAAACCTTATAGAATTAAGCAACATAAAATTGATCATTCTGATCCATGTTTTACAGTCTGTAATGTCTTTTATTATTAAAGCATAAGTTGACAAAAATATGATTTTAATAGATAAATTGCAAATACATTTGAAAGTGTATTTGGTCACACACATACATTAAAATTTTCAGAGAGCAATATGTAATCTAAGTTGTGAAATATGTTTTGAACACTATGTTTATAGCTCAGAGAGCTGCTCAATGATTTATAGAAGGGCAGACATCTGGATCATTATAGTATCTGTATGAATAAAAAAATAGAGAGTTGATTTCACAGCCATTTTTGACCTCTCTGAATAATTTCAATCTGACTATGCAAAAACTCTTCCCCAAGCAGACAACAGCATTGTACCCATGTCAATTATTGTAGGCAGTCAATGTATGGCTGCTGAATAAGTGATTCGGTCCTTACAGAATTGGTATTTAGATCTGGCATCTGTTTTTCTTGGCTTCTTTCACTGCTGATTCTGCCAGCTTCTTAATCTGAGTCCCTTGCTTTGTCTTACATGCATAGACATTTTTCCATTGCCTCTAAATTTTCTGCAGCAAGCAACAAGTTGACCTGTATTCTTTTCTGTGATCCTGTTTTGTTCAGACACAGTGTGCAACACATTCTATAATCCTATCAAGGATATTTCAACCTTTAGCACATTGTTTGATTTTGGTTCTCCTCTCCATTGCTACACACACAAAGGACTGTGAGACAAAATGAAGATCTGAATCCACTACAATAGGTAGAATACTTGAGGTGACAATAGGAATTTTTCCTCCCAAGTACATATTCCTTAAACATAACAGAAAAAAATGTGCTAGGACACCACAAAAGAAATTCAAAGCCTGACATTTCCATACCAGAAAGGCTGTAGAGCAATCAAAAGTCTTGCTGATAACAGATATCTAAGAGGGTTTTCACAGCCATGTTAACACTTCCTTCTCTTTAATTTAGAGGCAGTAAAGGCTGTTTCATCTCTATGTATCCTGAGAACCATAACTGCGATCAAACTTAGACTCACCAGCTGCCTAAACATTTACAGACAATGTCATATCTAGCCATGGTACTGAACAATATGAGGCAGAACAGTGTATAGTGTAATACTATATTACATAGTGTACATATTATGTGGAGTAACTCAATATAGTGCAATACTGCTTAAAACTACCCAGGATCCTCTGTTAACCCACCCGTATTCAGGCACAGTAATTCAAAATGCAAATGCATTGATAGTGGCCAAGGTCAGAGACAAAATGCAGTACTAAAAATCCCTCAGCTATCACCCTGAAGGGCATTTCTAATGTTAATCCAGAAATCTAATTAGGCAGCCTGACTAGGAAAAAATCCCACTTGAAAAAACAGTTAAGGTCATTAAATTGAATAGATTCCAGCTACCATGTGGAACAACACTAATCATATGGAACTGTATTCACTGTTCACTTCAGCATTACCAAGGAAAATATCTGCATGCAATGTAAACAGAAAGAGAAGATAGTGCAATATTAAGTCCTTGGAAATAGAAAACAGAAGAACAATTGGCAATGATGGCCAATATGGCCAGAGAGTATTTCGTACAGATGCGCATGCAGGTGGCTCACGAACACGAGTGGATGAGTTCAGAGCAAAATTTTGGGAGGGGTTTCAAAGATTGTTGAAATACTACTTTCCATGATAATGAGAGGATGGAAAAGAATTTCTAGAGGCATGTGTTTTGCAGGAATCTTATATAATATTTATTCCAGTGCCATGGATCTTTTGCTGTCACCACTGGTGGCAACAAAAATGTACATGGAGAAAAACAGAATCTTAAATTAGTAAGGGAGGTAGTTCAGAAATATTTTATTACTATTTATTTGACATTGTTTCAAGAAGGGTCACAAAGCCCTTGAAAATATGCTTAAATTTCTGTAAACCTTTTGATAATGTCAGGGCAAAAATTAAAGAAAACCATGACATTTCTGATTCTTACAGAGACTTCAGAAATTTACCTCCTCATTTTAGTGTATGCTTGCCTCCTGAACTTTCATCAAAAAAACCCAAAAATCCCAAAAAACCTCCAACGAACTCATAATCACCAGATGTATATAGAGAATATTTTCTTATCTTCCTTGTAGTATTGGTAAAGGTACACCTAATCAGTCACTTACCCATTAGTGACTTTCAAAATCCCTTTCAATTCATTGCATATTACTGAATGCTGAAATATAAAGGCCTGTTGAGCCAAATGTCATTTATTCTGCTGGGCTGCTCAATTAAAACAACGCTACTTTTCCATGTCCAAATAAAAGAATTATTTTTTTCATTCTTTCTAATTTTTTGAAGATTTTTGTCATGTTTAAAAAAGTTGATATTCATTAGTTTAAAAATTGATGACATTTGAAGTGCCGTATCATTCACTTTAAGATCTGAAAGTAAAGTAGCAAGGTTGACTTTGGGAATTCCATCCAAATCTAACAACTGAATTCTTAAAGTTTGTGTGAGCCCTGCTACTCGTCATACAAATGCGGAGAGGTTCTGCAGATGTCCTCATGTAGTGAAGGTGTGGTTTTCCCCTCCTCCTTCCCCATGCAAAATGAACTTACATTATTTGCCCATGAGCATTTCTCTCTGTGTGTCTGGTACCTCTTACTCCTTAACCCTGGGACCATCCTGCCAAGGAGCCTCAGATAAACCTGTCTGTCCACGTAGTGTATCTGTCTGCTGCACTGCATCTTTGAATACTGTTAGCCGTAAATTCCAACACTTAATAGAACAATTTATAACAATTAGGGCATGCTTTTAGAGAAAAGTGAAACAGCTTCAGAGAGGTTGGTAAGAGAGGAGCATCAAGTAGGCACATAGGTCATTTGGCTCAACAGACTTAAAAATTTTCTTCAATCTTCCAAGACAGCAGTTAAATAAAGTTTATTCCAAAAGAATATGTCAGCAAATTTTTTCCAAATTAAATTCCCTTTAATAAAAACATTTCTTAGAGACATACCATTATTTCCTACCCTCTAAATGAGTTATTTACTTACTTTTACTGACTTTGAGCAAACTTGGTATCTCAAATATTAGTAGAATATTTATTTTATTAGCCAACACTATCTTTTCTCACTTTTCTACTGTATATCACCTTACAGGAAATGAAACAGGTAAAAACAATATGCAGAGAATTCTTTTTGAGAAGTCATATAATCAGATGACTGTACTCAGGAGAAATATCTTTGAATTTAGGGGAGAATCACTGTTGTCTTCAAATATTTCTTTTCTGTCTTATGTATACACCCAAAGCTGGGCTCTTGTGATTCTGTACAGAATAACACTGATAAATTCTGTACTGAAATTATATTATCCTTTCATAGGCAGTATACTGACAAGAAAGAGAGAATAGAAGGATCATCATTCACTTGTTGTTTCTGTGTTATGATTTCTTTGAGATGAACTCTCTAACTCCACCATCAATTTTATTTCATTAAGTAACAAGATTACTTAATGAGAAGACCAGTCTGTTTCACCTTGGCTAACATTCATAGACCATTATGGTTCTTTGGAAGTTTATGAAAGTTTCATATTGAAAATATAATTAAATTCAAATAACTCAGACTTCCACCAATATGCAGAGTTTGCTCTGTCCAGTCTCCATTTGTAATTAAAGGGACTTAAACAGTGCTCATTCAAAGAAAAGAGATTTTCTTACAGCTGATTTGTACTTTCTGTATGTGACAGCAAATTGTGGAATTATTTTTACCTGTAAAAATTTCCTACATCTTATTCTATAATATGTTTGTACTACTTTGTGTTAACTTTTTTTTCTGTGGTTTGCAAAAAAAGCAGGTTGCTAATTTGATATTATGATCTGTGAGTCCCACCCCTAGTTCTCAGCTATAAGCAAGAGCAACTCTGAATCCATTTAAACAATATCACATTACAATCTTAGGGTCTCATTCATTCTTTCTTAATAATTTAAAATTTAGAGTGAGACTGCTTCCTGAAAGACCCACATTGATTTCAAGCTCTGATTTGCTTCTATCATCTCTTTTTGTGTGCTTGCAAAATTACAATACCTAGATGCTCAGTTGACAACATCACTGTAAACAAAACCTTTTCTAATTTGATATTATAGATTAGATTTTGCAGACTCTCAAGATTTTGATAATATAAACTACATATACTGGCATTAGCTGAGCCAGTTTGAGGCTACCTATGACTGTACATTATGGAGCAGTTACCATGGGCAAGGTCTGCTGAATTGCAGGCATTTACAACCTTCCACATAACCCACCAGATCCCTTTTATAACAATGTAATAAATGCCTCTTCTGTCACGGTACAAACACAGCTATTGGATTTTTTATGTTACTGAAGTTATATTATTCATCTTAGGCTACACATACCAAATCTTAGAACTGTCTATATCTTGCATATTCTGCCACCAGATCTATAACATCTCTAATCCTTCCTTTCTATATCTGATTTTTATCTCTCATTTACATAGTGCTCAAAGTTTGGTGTTTTTTTTTTTTGCTCCCTTGAATTTACATATTTTAACTTCATTAATTGAACTGGTATATTGCTGCTAAATCTGAATAATTATATTCAATCACAGCAGGAACAATATTCCTTTTTTCCTGGGTGTTCTTGATCTTCAACAAGTCCTACTGCAACAATTAGCTGGTATGCTTCTATTGCTTCCTTTTAATAATGTGCTACCAATCCAGGAGTTTTACTCAACAAACAGTCTCTTGGGAAAAAAAAGTCCACACCATTTTCACAGAAGCTTTCTGCCTTTCTTCTGAAACTGTGAAGACCTCTTCTGTGCTGCTTTATAAAAAAGGAAGTACCAAGAATCACAGGTAAAATAGAATAATTATTTAGTTTAAGCAACTGCATAGAGATACTACAGTAGAAGGATATCCCCATTTTTCTTCTTCTTTTATTGGCTTGTAATTTCTACAGAAATTGAATGCAAGTGAGTTACAAAAGCAAGTGTGGTATTTCCTAAACAGAAGCATAAATGAAAAAAATAAGAGATTTTCTTAGCTGTTAGCTGAACTCTAAATGTATTATTTAAGCTCTTAATTAAGAGTTTGCGATCTGTAGATACATTTAACTTGAAAGAGTTTGCATTCTAGAGGAACAAAATATTCATAGATATTAGATAACAGAGGAAGCAAAATATTCAGTTGATTTCTATACTTTGATATGGCAATCATCCTCCACAGAAATGCTTGATCAGATCATAAGACAAACAAAAAGGCTATGGCATAAGCTATAGCACCTGCCAGTGATATTTTGGAGGAGGGCTTGGGAGCGAAAACCAGGCTATTAGACCTCCAACCGCAGAAACCTGGATGTAAGCTTAGCTAAAGAAATTAAATATAGTTGCAGTTATTGACTATGTCACAGGAGTCTATGTGAAAGTTTTTCACTTACGGATAATGGATGGTGAAAACAGGATTAAATTTCTTGAAAGAGATAATTTGGTTATTTGATATTGGCGTGGAATTTTAAATATTAAATTTTCCAAATTTGCAGATGGAAAAAGACGTCGGTTTGCACCCAATCTGTAAAAATTCAGAACTATTTTATAATTTTTATATATCTATTCTACTCATTCTAGTAGAACAATGAAAAATATGAAAGACAGAAAATTAAATTGATTTTTTCTTGATCAACTGATGTATGGTAAATTTTCTGCTGACATCATGTGCAAATCCATCGCAGTCATTCTTAAATAGTGGTTATAGGAACCCCAAGGTTGAGTAAATAACCTTTAAAAAATAAAAAAAGAATACATGACTGGATATAAAATAATTTATCCCACTATTTGAACCATAAACCAGTACCCAGTATGTCACACCACTATCACTCAACAGTAGTGTTATGTCCACTACAGTCTCAGTGTATAACCAGCTTTATGCAAAACATAGGATATAAAACAATTCATTAGATTGCTTTTTCCTTTCCTCAAGTTCTTCATGATCGCAAGCATTTAAAGACATTTAAATACTTCAGATAAAAAAAAAAAAGTTTAGACACAGAAGCACAAAGTGTTTTCATAACTTTTTTCCTAAAAGATTTGCATGTAATTTATATATTTGCTTAAAACTGCTCTTCTGCTAATCAGTTGCATCCATAGACAACATTTCCTCTTTCTTTGTTGTAAATGATTTGACTATGAATTACAGCTCTGACACATTCTATTCAATGTGACAACATTCTTAATTCTAGAGACAAGAAGCTCTGGCAATCTTCTGATGATCTATTCATATGAGGTTCTTTTACATACTTTTATATTTTTACTGTGAAGAAAAATTAACTCTTTCAGTTGGACTATGAACTCTCAAAGAATCTCCCCGTCAAGAGTTAGGTTCCCCAAAATCTGATTCTTATTCTGGTAATTCTCTTCTTTTGGAAGAATTTCTACTCTGTTATAGAGTCCCCAGTCTGAATGGATGTGCTGGTGTGCAGGAAGCCCCATCGTACCCAGAATCCACTAAATGCATTCATGGTCATTGTCAGCATTCTCTTATGGGTAAGTAGCTAAATAAATATCTACATTTTAGGCCCCTTGTGATCATCAATATATTCAACTGGTCCACTGAATTCTGTAGAACAAAAGGAAAAATTTCTTTAGTGGTTAACAATTCTGCCTATTTTTCTAGAGAGAAAACTCCATGTTGATATTCCGTTAACAACTGTGGTATGAGATGGAAATTTTTACTAAAACATATTAATTTTTTCAGGTTTTTATTACCACTCTTACAGACTTCCCTTTTAGAATACCAACATAATTTGCTGGTAACAGCTACCTGAATATGAACCATAAACACTAAGCAAATGATAAAGGCTGTGTAATGTTTAGCAGAACCAGCTTTTAATGATGTTAAGTGGACTGTTTCTGCACAGATATGGGATAAATCACAGAACAACTGCAATGTCTCAGGACCCCTCATGATGGTGTGCTTTCCCATTCAGAAATTCCATAAAAACCAGTAAACATTACATATATGAAAGGCAGAAAGAGCCCACAAATTTATAATAGTTGTGCATGTCCAGAAGCTGATGCTCAAACTGTTAAAAGTAACAACAGTTTCATCTATTATGTCAAACCAAATTTTAATTAATATACCGCATTTATCTTGAGAATTCAACACATTTACATGGGGTAGAAAGATCTATAATGTTCTCTAAATTTCTCAGACTTTCTATTTCTTGTCCCATAACTATCTAATCGTTCCATGGTCTAACTAACATAAGATCTATCAGTAAAAACTAGTTTTCGGGTTTTCAAGTTGATTGTGTAAATAAAGTATGCATTGTATCTTTCATATATATGGCAAAATAACCAGATTTAAGGGTTGTGAAGATGTGATGTCTTACTTTTTACCCACAGGAAAAAAAAATCAGCTTCATATACTGCCCATCAAAGAATAAACTCGTAATTACTCTGTAGCTGGCAGATCCTCATCATGTCAATTAGCACAGGGGAGCTTGTGCATTGATGACAGTACATATCTCTGAATGTATAGGAAGGAAACAACACAAATGAGTCCACATGTAAATCATGAAAATGAACTCACAGCCATCAGTCAACAAGCAAAGAATAGCCTGTAGTGCCAACATAATCCTAGTGATACTGAGAAGGAACACAACTCTCACAACAGTTTCTTCAAAGTTGGGAATTCAGGAGAACAAGTTGTGGATCAAAACAGAATACAATTCACTTGCTAATAAGTTATAGAAAAAAATAATTAAGGGTTTTGGCTCAGAAATGAAGATTATGCAATTTTTATTGAAATATGCTATCACGTCCAAGCAAGCATCCTGAAAAAAAAATTTAAAAGTCTGCCACATGTTTTCAGTGTCATCATTCAAAGCAATATTCACTTAAAATAAATCAGAAGATAAGTAGAATACTGTCTAGATCAGCAATCACAACTACTAGAGTGCCAAAGAATGGAAGGTCATTGGGCAAGTTCCCCAGTGTGCAGCATATGCTGTGGTCATGAAAGTTTAAGCCTCATAACCTGCTATGAATACAAGCTGTTCTCAACTAGTGGTCAATAATTTTCTGTATCATTTACAATAAATATTAAAAACCACCAGCACAGTACAAAATTGTGTCCACCTGCTTTCTAGGACATATTTGCATATATGCTAATAGAACATATAATTAGCAAAGAACTTTCTGTAACAGATTTTACTGAAACAAATTCTAGAAGCATTAAAGCTTGAGAATTAAATTGGGACTCAAGAAATACAGGGATTTGGAAGTGCTAGTCAGCCTTATAAAAATTTAACTTCACATGTAAATCTTGGGAGTTTTGTCATTATCTCTAAAAGAAGCAAAATCACACCCTACTTTCACAAACTCTTAGTTGTTAGACCATAGGGAATTCAAAACTGCTTTTCTCATCATGCATAAAATCTTCAATAATCTATAAATTTTTTTTTTCTGTATATTGTAGATTTTTGATGTTAACACCTCTGTTTCAGAAAAACTAATTCTACCAGTTGGTATTGAGCTATATGCTTCCTGACAGGAAGTTTGTTCCTGACAGGACAGGACTAGATCTTTAAATAAAGTAGCTTTCAAATGATTCAGACTGGGAAACCATTGGATGTCAAATAGCTAGTTGGAATGACAAAAAAGAGGATTTGCACCCACAGACAAGACCTGCACAGTTTGTAATGCAAAAACATATTTGGGGTCAATCCAATGCTGCATGAAAGCAAGGGTCCCAGCCTCTGGAGGGATACAAGATTTGCTTGCTATCTGCATTCCTCTTTTTATTCTATCTTATTAAAATGGCTATTTTATTGAGCCATTTGGTGCCAGATCTTTCTTCCCAAGATCCAGATAGAACCCTGCACCGTCTCTCTCTTTCACACACACTTTTTGCCTTAGTACAAAACCATTTCTCAGGGCTGTTTTGGCTCATCTGACTTTTATATTTTTCTGATCTTCAAACAAGAACGGATTTGTAGAATGCTGTGAGGCTGATTAACCTTTTTCCCCAAGAAAACAGCAAAAATTGCTATAGTTGCAGATCTTTAGTACTGAGGTAATTTAGTCTCAGAGACAACAGTTTGAAGGCTTTTTTAACTTTTGATGAAAATAAGGCTTATTACTACATTATTGCTGAGGGGCTACTACATATGCTAACCTAACCTGATTCACCAAGAATCTTCAAAGACACCCTAGATGAGAAAATACTCAGTTAAATAAAGTCTTGACTGCCTAGAAGGTAACACTCTTTCATAGTCAATAGTCAGATGACAAAAAGATCAGGTAGTATTACGGCATTCAGCTTTCAAAACAAACTATTAACTGGTTGTTTTCTTCCTCAAAGGCTCACTTTGAGCAGAGGGAAGATAACTTAAGTGTCCAGCTTCTGAAATACCATCTCAAAATGCACAGCTGACAACGGAAGTTCAGGAAGGCTGGAGAATGAAGACTGCTAAGCAAAATATATCAGCAGGTTCCTTCAGATTAACCTAGAACTGTAGCCCTGTTTTTACAGACTTGCAGCTTCTGAGTTTCTAAGTTCTATTTTTCTTGATGTTTTGGGTTTATGAAGATTGTTCTCACAGCTTGAACATAAACATCAAGTTTTTGTTTCTGTAACGAAATCTTATGTTTGGTATACTTTCTGTGGGACAGACCTTCTTTATGTCCCTCTGGTTTGGCCAATGTGGGTGAAGGGTTTTGTCACTCTCTCACCAGTCACAGTGGCCTGTCCAAAATGTATAAAAGGGATCATTTGTATGAATAAATTTGTGTCAGATTTCATTTCTCCAAGCTGTCTTGGAGAATTTGTGTCATGTTGTCATTCGCTGCAGAGACATAGAACTCCATTAAGAGGGTTCCTTGGTTAGCAAAAAAAAAAAAAAAAAAAAAAAAAATCAAAAGAATTATTATTTGGAGAACTTTACAATCATTCATGATAATAGATGGTTTCATTTGTCTGGGAGAGGACTGTTTCAATACCGTGACAGGGCAAAAAGGAACAACAGCAAATTCGGCTGTGAGCCACTTGGTACAGTGTTTCAGCATATGCTGCTCTGCATCACAGTTTTGGAAGGACAGAAAGCTCTTAGAAAAGTAAGTGGACAGAATCAATCTCATATGAGGCAGCCAAAGGCATAAGTGCCATTTTCATCTGAAGATTTCTTCAGTTAAAAAACCTGATTCTCCCCATTAGGCAGCAGTCTTTGCTAATAAATGTAACTCGTTTTGTTCAAGTATTCATGGAGTGAATATTAAAGTGGCAGATTTCCTTACTGAGAATATCCTGAGAAAGTGAGTACTGAATTAACTGCGCTTACAGGCTGGGCCACAAACTCTTGCACATAGAAAGATTCAGAATTAAGTTACAATTCAACTACACAGTTTTCACTCAGGGCAAATGATGATGGTCTATAGAGAAAAGATATTCCTCATCTGACAATCTGCTCCATGACCACTGTAATGCTAGTGACACTGGTCTCTAATGAAGCCAGTGCCACTACAGGATTCATCTGGAGTGATGAAGGTCAGCTACATCACTCTCAACATGCCTCTTACCAGCACAGGACCCAAAGGGGAAAAACTAATGGCTCATCAGTGACACAGATGTGCCTGCAGGAAAATGTTCCTCTGGTTATTTATGGTTGGATAAAGTCATTCACAGAGTCTCAGTGGAACCAAAGGGCCATAACCAGACTTGAGAATCTATTTTCTTTTTTAATCTCCACAGGAATTTCCATATACTGTAACTACATTGCATTAATGGCATGTTGCTCTCAAAGAAAAAGCTGTTTCATCCAAACCCATTATTTGAAGGAAGTTTGTGGAGGAAGTTTTCTACAGAATACTTCCCACTAGAAAATCAGGGTGAAATTAAAAATTGGCATGTGTTCAGTGTAATCTACCCATTTAGGTGGGGTAAAGGAAAGCAGGAACTATAGAGGAGAATGAGATAAAAGAGACAATTACCCAGTGCTTACAACAGTCATCAGAAATACCTGATGAACATACAGTTTAATGTTAATGTTACTTAAACAAAATAGTCTAATGTATACCAAGGTGTTTTTGAAACAATTTTCCATCAGAAGAAAGGGAGTTCTGTATTTTCACTTTTGAAGGGATTGAGGACAAAAGAGCATTGTTTCAGCACTTCCCATGGGACAAAATTCATTTTACAGATAATTTCTACCAATGATTGGCAATGATTTCTCTTTGGTGACTGTAAACAAAAGTTAATCAGAAAAAAAGACTAGGTGAATCTTGAGGTGGACAAAGTTGAGGTATTCAGAAGATACAAAGCAAAGACAGAAAGAGAGCCTAGGAAAAGAAGTCAGCATACAGATGAAGTGCAAGGTTGGGAAGCAACTGTAAAAAGACGTTTAAAACTTAAATAAAATTTTCCTGGTAGTGGTCTTGAGTATTTTTTCTGTCTTAAACCTCCAAACATAATTTATTAAGGATTCTCATTACAGCTACATGCTAGTCCTAGTACATGATTTAATAATATTCTTTTAAAAATTCATTGCTTAACATTCATAAGACTTTTCCCCCCACACACTTGAACAGTGGAAAATGGTCATTCCTTAGATAGCTTCATATATTTAGGAAACTTTCTACATACAGATGCATCAACATTGAATTACTCTATTTATCTTCACATTATTTGTCATATACAAAACAGAGTATCACTTTTAAATTACAAAATTTAAAATGTCTGTCTCAACAGCATTTTACTCAAATTTAATCATCCCATTAACAAAGTGAATCACCATTTCCTTCAGCCACCATATCATAAAGTTTATACTAAGAAATAAAATATTTTCCTGATTTCAGTATCTATTCTGTAATGGATTTCAGTATCCATTCTGCCTTCTCTAAAAAGTCAAGATAGATTCTGACACTTGTGCCATATTATAAAAGGAAAGTATTTTCATATTATCTCTCAAATTCTGTAATTTAAAACACTGTCCAAATCCTGTGTTGTATTGCTTTAGTTGCTAATCCTTTGTGCTTAACATAAAAATGTGAATTCATAAATAAAAACATTTTGGTTTTCTGCTATATGGTCAATCTACATAGTCAGAAAGTATTAAGCAGATCTATAGTCACAATGCTTCCCAAAACAAAACAACAAACAAGTACAACAAAATAAAACCAAGCAAGCAAACAAAAAGAAACAAAAATCTTCATAAACATAATATGTGTGTGCATAAAACAGAGGAACCATTAGTTAGTATTTTTCATGTAGCACATATGTTCATAACAAACACTTTTATTCTCTACATAATTTCCATAAATCCTGCAGACTATTGTGATTTTTTGAAACAGTGATTAGACTACCCTGTTGAAAATCTCAAGTAATTTAAAAATATTTTGAACATTTGTGTGCAGTTCTGAAATTTATGTTTGCATTTTAAATTATTAAGTATTTACTTATCCATTCAAAAACAAAATATGGAAGCTTTTTATTTGTTAATGATGACAATAAAATGTTAAAAAAGTCAAATCTGGATCTCCTCCATCAATGAAAACAGTAAAGAAACTTCTACATGATTAAAACCCTACCCTTAAATGATGATGCTTTTCAGAGAAACGCATATTCATATTAGCAAATAAATTCTTCATTTTATATCAGACATAGCTTTTTTAACCAAATTTCTTAGTGGAAACTACTGTGTTAAATGACAGAATTTACTGAGCCATGAAACAGGCAGAAAAAACCTGTTGAGTGTGTTAAAGAGAGATTTTTGTAACCATTATTTATGCAACTTACATGATATCATAATGTCTTCTACTTCAATAAAATGAAGGTTCACTGGCCTACTTTTAAACACATATTTGAAAATCATAATGCAAAGCATAAAAATTAATATATTTATTTAGGAGTACTTTTTAGAAGCTTGAACAATGTTACAATTGTTCAGCACATGACATCTTGACATAGAGGCGGGATAGACTCCCCAAATCCTTAAAACACAAATGCACTTGCTTAAAGTAGGATGCATATTATACAGGAAGACGAAAAGTCAAAATAAAAACTGTGCCTGTTCACCCAAACTTATTTTAGCTCTACTCCAAAATACAAGTGAAACAATTCAACTGCATGAACAGCTGTGAGTGTCACAACTTCTGGACTGTCTCTGGACTTACTAAATTGAATATTAAATATTGCATACACTACTTCTAAACAAAAATGTAGGGGAGTGCAATTTTACTTTAACAACATGGCTTTTCTGTAAGCACACTGAAACCTACTCTAGTCACAGAATAACCTTCAATGAAATCAATAAACATTAAAAATTTAAATAGCTTCCAGGACTGGGGACACAGAATTTACTACAGAGTATCAACAGTCTCAATTTGGCAAGGCCAGAGTGCTTTGCTGAATAAGGAGTTCAAGATATGCATAAAGCTTAGCTATAAAATATTTTACCAAGTATGGCCCATAATGACAAATTAAGTGAAAACCGAGAATGTTTCTAATCTTTCAAAAGTACTTTTAGCTTAAAATTAAACTTCTTTCACAACATTTTTAATGTCACAGACTTTTAAATTTTATTTCTTCTCTTGCAATCTGTTCAGCCATTCAATAGACAACAATTTTAATATTTGGTTCATGTCTTACACATGGATCCATGAAAAATCAAAAGTGTTCAAGAGAGCAGTTGTAGCCTAAACAAAAATAAAATATTATCTCCTGAAGAGCATTAGCTGGATGTTTCTACAATCTAAATTATAACCTGCAGTATTGAATTCCTTGTAAGAAATGCATTGATAAAACACTTGCACTTTTCAAGTTTCCCTGGACAGTTTTCATGAAATCTGGTGCCTAGACCACAAAGTCCTTCATCTTTATTTAAAATTATTATGGATTTTGACACATGTTCACAGATGGCTACCTAGGAAATTTTAGTATGCTTTGGACATAATTGAAAAAAGTTATTCTCAGCAGCATTTGCAATTTTAGGTGGATGCTACTGGATAAGTACACATGTAAAAAAGTAAAAAGATTAGCCTCTGTCACCATGGATGTGTGCCTCCATTACCCAGATCAAATTTTGCTACTGTTTGCATAAAGAGGAAGGGTGATTCACCTTGGGTCAAAGATTCAGGGCTCAGCAAAAGGGTAAAAACAAAAGTGACCTTATCTATTGCTGCCACTTGTCACAGTAGGGATCAATTTAACTTTACAGCATTCAAAGCATCTTTTATTCCTTTTTGCTGCCACAGCACAACTCAACACAATTCTTTCATTGAGTGCTCTCAGGTCCCCAGTGGGTACTTAAGACTCTCAGGGTAATTGTGTAATAGAATACAGTCTGACTGCCTGCAACCTACTGCCTTTCTGGCACTCCAGAACAAAAACAAAACAAAACAAAACAAAATCCCCAGCATCCATAAACCTCCTTCTCTCTTCTGGTCTCCAAAGCATGATCACTGAGGACTTATTTTTCTTTTTTTTTTTTTTTAAGAGGATAAAAAGGGAGAGGGAGAATAAATGTGAATAATGTGAATATCTAAGGAATGTTAACAAAATTTAGAAAAAAAAAATTAATTGGCCACAAGCATCCAGTACGAAATTGATTTCATTGCATGCAGAGTAAAAACTGGTTAAAACTCACTCATAAAAGCAGAATTAAGGAGAAATCTAGGCCTTCAGACAAGAAGTTCTGATGTAAAATTAAATGTTATACAAAGTTATGCCATCCAAAAGTCTCTGTTTTTAATATATGTTTTCCTTTAGCTCACCTGGTAAATCTGGCAAACAGAATTAGCTATTCAAGCCATCTACTCAACATCTCCTCAAAGTCAAACAGAATAAGTAGTTACAGCACTTCTTCATAATATGCTGTTTTAAAAAGTTATTTCCTATTTACTATTTTTACTGCTGGTATACAACAGCAAATTGAATGTGTTTTATAAAAACAGTTATAAATCTCAAATATTGTTCAGTACTTAATTACATTGTTATCCACCATGTTTACAACCTAAAAAGTCAGATTTCCAGGGGAAGATGAAGGAGAGATGATGGACCCTTTAGCTCTAAAAATACTCTACATAAGAGTCCTTCCTATTTTGGCTTTGAAATTAGTTAGGGGAGAGGACTTAATCCTAATAAATAATTCAGTAAAATGTGAAGAATTAAATGCCATTTACAGTACTTTAAACATTGATTTTCAAGATTTCTTTTAAGGTGTAGTCACAGAAAAACAGGGTTAGCAAGCTATTTCATCATATGAACCTTTAATGCTTTAAAATTATTTCCTTCAAAGGGAGCCAGTATCTCTAAATAAGACAATAAGATGTTTTATCTTATTTGATTTTGACCCTCAAGGTCTGTATGTTCTCATGCTGCACCCAGAAATTTTGCAAACATGAATTTATTTCCCGCATTCAGTGAGGTTGCTCAAGCTTTTAACTATGTACTTTTATGGTTTTTTGAGAAAAACATGTAAATCATCCATCTTCTGATAGGTGGTAGGAGAATTAAAGGCAATACTTGCTGACTTGCTGGTTTACTCCGTGTGTGTGTGTGTGTGTGTACACACATATGCATATGTACATAAATTTCTCTACTTTTTTCACCTCAGCCCCTAGTTCAGAGATTTAAACCATTTCAAGACCCTAGGTGGGTATTGAAGGTGTGTTATAGACGCAACTGGTCTCTGAATCAGCAGGTTACACATCACTGTACTGCAATCTACATGAGCTTTCAAGATTAAAGCATTTCTCTCTTACTAACAACAATAACTCATGTACTGATTACGGTGTTTTAAGTACACAGTCTTGTTTTAAATATCTAATTACACACATGTTTTGAGATAAACCTGAAAGTATAAATAAATGGGCTATTTCCATCTTAATGTCTGGCTCTTCTATTTGGGACTGAGAACAATCTCCCCTTACAGCAATTATTCTAGCTAAACGCTGTTGTTAAAGAGATAGATGACCAAGACCACTAAAACTGTTCTTAATCGTATGGATGGAATTACAAGCAAAATAGTGAATTTTCAATACTGATTGTAGAGTGTGTATTTCAATGATGATTATTGAGCAAGTTAGAAAATGACAATGCATCTTTTCAGCTTCAAATCATTAGATGTCTGTATGAATCTTTGCTAAATATAAGAAACATACAAATTTTTCTTATATATATATAACTTGAAGAATACTGGAAATATTATGATTTGGTGTGTACACTGTAAATACAAAAGCTTGTAAATAAAGATTGGTCAATTCCATCCTTTAAAAGAAAAACTTCATGGCTTTTGCCTTGTTTATTTTCTAAGATGTTTAAAATAAGGAAAAATTTATAAAAACCATCATTGCTGTGGCTTATATGGTGCATCAAAAATTCCACAAAAGACTTTTTTTACATGTAACATATATTAAAAAATATATGAAGGAAAGTAAGGAATATGAATGTGACTGCTAAGGAAACAAAACCTGCTAGGTACTAAATTTATTTCACCCCAACCAAAGAAAATCAGGAAAAATTCAGAAAGACAAACAAGCAAACACAACCCACAGACTTTGAAAATGTGTAAGAGTTCTGTCTTTTCAGAATATAAAAAGAGCAACCTCTGAATCCTTTACTGGAATTCCGAAATTGCATTCTCCCCCTCCAGCTGCTTTACAGAGAGGGAAATAGAACCCCATAGCCCACTAAATAAAGTATTGCTAAGAATAGGCCATAAATTTTGTACATTGTTGCAAGGACACAGAAATTAGTTTTGTCAGGATTACTTTGTACTTTTCTTGACCTGCCTGGAACTTTGCTTTGGCTTGTTTAGCTATAACAGCCTGACGAGATAGCTATGACTGGTTTATTTTTCTATAACTCTGTATTATATAACTGTAATCCTGTACATACTCTTATAAGAAGTTATTTTGTGTAGAAAAAAATATTCATGGCTCTAACATAATGGTGTAAAGCAGAGAAATACAGTCTTGGTATGACAGTGGAGGCTTTAAAAACAGGTTGAAAACTGTGTGGAATGTAGAGGAGCATGGTGTGGGATAGTAAGAGAAGTGACACAGGATTGGCACTAGAGAGCTTAAACCTGTAGATTCCACTCTGGACAATTAAAGGAATGCAGGGTAACAAGGAGAAGAGCAAGAAGTATCCAGTATACACAACATGCTTTCTATATAGTAAATTCAGCTTTAACATAGACCTGCAAAGGAAGAGCAAAGTTTGCAATTTGTGTTGGAAGAACAGAGAAACCACCCTGAGCAGCTCCTACAGTGAGGAGGAGGCATTATGAGGAGGAGGCATTACTGTTAACATCATATTGCTCTTGTCAAGGGACTCAGGATCCTGAAGACTTTCATGTCCAGCTGAAGTTGTCAACTACAAGAAGCCACAGAGCAGTGAATATAAATGCAAGGAAAGCGGTAGATAAAAAGAAGTCTATGTTAAATAATTTAGCTTTATTATTACTGATTCTTCTACAATACAAAGAGTTTGTTCATTTGTTTTTTTCTTTGTTTTCCTGTCACAAATTTGAAGCAATGAATATTCTTTAAATAGCTATTTAAGATTTCAGTTACACAAAATAAAAATATAGGCTTTATACATATGTGTTTACTTTTTGCCCTTAGGAAGACAGAAACGTAAGTTTGGATCCCTGCAAAATGGTACTGAAAGACTTTTTTTGTGTCTTAACAGAAGGAAATGACCTTCTAGGTCAGTCAAACTCATGCAACTTGATGTTCATTTGGAACAGTTTCCCCACAGGCACACTGTGTAAAAACACACTGTTTTTCTTCTACATACCCTTCTTCCCTGTTTCTATGTGCCAACCTTTACATTTAAAAATAATGTAAAGGCATATTCGTTAAGGCATTTGAAGAAAAAAGATTTTTATGCTTTGTTGTCTATTTTAAAGATATTTAATCCTAACATGATATTATTTGGAATAACATTTTTAATTTCAGTTTCAAGCAACATGGAATGGAAGAACACTTGATATAATGCATTTATTTCTATAACAACCTACTCTGACGAAATCTCATTATACTTCAGGCTATCATCTGGAACATCTGTTCACGTATCCCTTACACTGTGAAGTGGGCAATATATCAGCACAAAGTGCATGCTAAAACATCAGAGTGATACTAGAATCAGACCTTCTCGAGTGAAAATTAATAACTTTAGCCAAAATTTTGCATATGTCCTTTCCAAAAAA
>VXBS01006948.1:200612-272407 GCA_013400255.1 Sitta europaea
CAAAAATTTTATTTTTCCCCCTCAAAAAAAAAAAAAAAAAAAAAAAAAAAAGCTATATTGAGTATATTCTATACCACACACATCACCAGACTATATGGGCTGCTACCTGCAAAAAAGTAACATGTAAATAAAAACATTAGAAGAGACTACACAGAATATGTCTTCCCCATGAAAGTATTTCTGCAGGACAAGAAGCCTATAATCAAAGTAGGTTGATGCTATTCTAGCACCAGGTAAAAAATTTCAAAGCTGAAGGCATCTGTAAAGCTACTCATTTTCACTTATTTGCACACATATTACAGCTACTTCAAATCTGAAAGACTATGGGGTTTGATTGAAACAAGTGTTATTTCCTAACTAACTGTGCTAATTCAGCAAAATGGTAAAGCTGAGCTGAATCATCATGCAAATCTGTGAGACGATTTAAAATACTAGCTGCAAAATGAGTACACATTTTATATTTATTCATAAAGCCAAGAGACTAAAAATCTGAATCTTCTTTATGTCTGCTGAACTTTACACTACAGAGCAAAAATCCTAATATTCAACATTTAAAAATAAACACCAAACCTAGTATGAGGTACAGTCACAACCATTTGGAATAGAATTGGCTATCATTTATATCACATTATTGTAATGTGCAGAGAGAGAATATTTCCTGATAGAGCCATTAGTTGTGTTTGTGTTCCAGTACAAGACACATGCACAGCATGCTTCATTAAAAATTAGAATGTAAGAGAAACAGACACACTGTTTGCATCAGAATTCTAGCTGCAGAGGACCTTAAAAATATCTTAAAATTGCACTTTCAACTTCATGTTCCATTTTCAATCCCCTATAAACCAAAACACCTAAACATTAACAAGAAGTTGGCCACCATTTTGAAGCCCATTGACCACAATAGAACAAATGTGATAGAAGCTACACAAACACATTTAAGTGTTGTCCCAAAGCAGACTACTACTTGCAAACAGCAAGCTCCAAAGAAGTTCTGCAGCTCTCAAAACATGCAAAAAACTGATAAACACTCTCAGCCTTCTAAATGTCAGAGAGCATCCAGGCACAACTCCAGAGACAAGATATCCTTGCTGAAGATACCACTCCAGAAGAAATTTCAGAGGAGGAGCTTAATGTGTCTTCTTTCTGAAGCTGATCCACAGAATTCTTTATTCTCTAACAGTACAAAAAGATGAACCTTACTTGACTTTTTTTTCCTGGAAACTATATTTTGTCTGAATAGGTTCTACTTCAACAGGGAAATATGCCTAAAAGATTCAAGGTAAGCATCTTCCATTGCTGCAAATAGTTGTTTCAAAAGTCATGACTGACCAGAAGGCACTATGGTTACATGCCAGCATTTCAAAGATTGTGCTTGCATACTCAGGTGCTGAGCAGGTTGGAAAAGATGAGGCTGCATACATCTGGTGTCAATTGATCCCAAACTCCTTAGCCTACTATTTCCAGGCTTCTATACATCTCCCTGAGTACTCAAAATCAATAATCAAAACAGTTCAATAGAGGAGGAAGAGCAAAAGAATACCCACAAGTTTTTAAAGGTAAGAAAAAAAATAAATTAAGGACAGTTAAGGGATCAGTTCACAATTTTTCTGATGAAAATTATAACAAACTTCTTATTTTGGTTCCAGGAAATTTTATTAAAATGTGGTGAGATTTGATATAGATGAGTTGTCATATACAGGAGGACTCAGTACATCAGTAAGCCTAAAGAGAAGAAGCCAAATGATATCTAAGGATTATATTTCCTGGTAAGTTTATTGTATGAATTAAGGAAATAAAAAAGAAAAAAAGAAAATGTCTCAGAAAAGTGTAATTCTCCAAACCGTATGGAGAGCCGTATTCTTTCTAACAAATGACTTATTTTCTATGTCTGAAATGTCTTCAGTTCATAATTTATTTTAGGGATTAGAAATTTCTAAAAGTTCAAATGAGTCCCAGTTGTCATGTTATGCCAATGTAATGACATTGTTATGTGTAATATATCATCAAAGTGACAATTTTGTAGTACAAGAAGGAATGAAAGATAATGGATTACAATGAAGGACCTTGAAAACGTAGGTTTCAGAGTTTAATGATTTCAGTTTAGGAAGAAATCCTTTCTAAGAGTTATTCATCTTATTATTCTATTTTCTCCTTCATTTAGGCTTAAAATGTTGGTAACAATCTAAGCACTACCAAATGTTTCCAACAACTGTAACTTTAATAGTGGCCTTGCTTCAAAGCATTCTATATTGCTGCCAATAGCCTGGCAAAGTCTCTGAAAATTACAGACATTAAAAATGGTCATTCCCTATATATAATGTTCTGGCCATTGTCCATTTTTTTAATACTAAATGAACAAAATCCAATAAATTATTTTTCCTCAGGCTCAAGACATTCTTTCTCCTTAGAATTTATGTGAAATGATATGCATGATAAAGAAGAAAGTAAAATACATTCTACTGATTGTGGCATTAACCCAAAATCATAACAGTGCTAGAAATGTATAAATTTTCTAAACACCTTGTGATAATGTCTCTCCTTTTATTTTATTATATACATACACAGGCATATATCTTTAACAAAACTAGAATTGCTATAGAAAGGAGGGAAAGACATAGACCGCAAAATAGCCCATAGTATTGCACCAGCTTCCAGCTGCAATTAGAGCTGGAGCTTTTAACAGACTTTCCCACATATCAGGTGCATATTGTAGCAATTCTGAGTTAGTTGCTCAATTTTTCAACCTGAAAATGCTCAGTCTGAAATGCTCATGAAGGAGAAGTTGATTCTTATTTTTAAACATGTCTTCATATCTGTATTTTGGGAAAAGTACTTGGGGGCAAACTGGGCCATCTCTGAAAGCACTGAACCATCCATAGAATACAGTAACTGGTAGAGTTTCACTGAGTTTAAGAAAACTGTGCTTACTCAGAGTAGCTAAGGACATGAGACTGAGAATACATCCAAAGTTCTTCCCCTTATCATAATTTCATGTGATTTGAAGTCATTGTTCCTCAGGAATCAGTATTGGGACCAATGCTGTTCAATATCTTTTTCAGCAACAGAGAGAATGGGACTGAGTGCAAGTTTGCTGATGTCACCAAGGAGTGTGGTCTGGTTGACATGCTGGAGGGAAGGGATGCTGTCCAGATGGACTTCGACAGGATTCAGAGGTGGGCCCATGTGAACTTCATAAAGTTGAACAAGGCAAAGTGCAAGGTCCTGCATCTGGGTTAGAGCAATTCCAAGCTCAAATACAGTCTGGACAGAGAATGGATTGAGAGAAGCCCAGAGAAGATGGACTTGTGGGTTTGGTCGATGAGAGGCTCAATATGAGCTGGCAATGTGTTTACAACCCAGAAAGCAAATCATATCCTGGCTTTCATCAAAAGTAGCATAGTAGCTGGGTGAGGGAGGTGTTCTCCATCTCCTCTTCTCTCCTGAGACCCCACTTGGATTGCTGCATCCAGCTCTGGGTTCCCCAGCATAAGAAGGATGTGAACCTGCTGAAGCAAGATCAGAGGAGGACTACAAAAGAAGGTCAGAGGGCTGGATCCCCTCATCTATGAGAACAGGCTGAGGAAGTTTGGGTTCTATAATGTCTTCAAGGAGACCTTATAGCACCTTCCACTACCTTAAGAGGACCTACAAGAAGGCTGGAAGGACTTGGCACAAAGACATATAGCGATAAGACAAGGGGTGATGGTTTTAAATTAAAAGAGGGTGGGTTTAGATAGATATTAGGGAAATACTTTATTATGAGGGTACTGGAATAAATTCCCCAGAAAAGCTGTGAATGTCTCATTCATGAAAGTGTTCAAGGCCAGGTTGGATGGGATTTGAGACACCTGGTTTAGTGGAAACTCTCCCTGTCCATGACAGAGGGATCAGAAGGAGATGATCTTTAAGGTCCCTTCCAAGCCAAAGCATTCTATGATTCTATGATCAAAGACTTTGCATGCCCAAATTCTAATGGCTGCAAAAAGCCTGAAAAACTAAGTACATCTCTGAAATGGCACTTGTATTGTGTGTACGTGGCAAGATTTTAAGCAACATGAGGGCTACAGGAATGGCTGCTTTGGCAGGAGATCAGACTCAGCTGGTTTCAGCCTTCGCCACAATGGACACACAACAGGACAAAGTGGAGGTTGTTGGCCATTTGTGCATTTCCTCTGGCACAGCATATTTAAAGAGAGAGGAGAAAGGAGAAAGTGTGAGAAACAACCCTGTGAGCAACAAGGTCTGGACAAGAAGGGTGAGGATGTCCTCCAGGTGACATATCAGACATTCCCTTGTCACCCTTGCCAGAGCAATTTATTTCCATGCAGCCCATGTACTTGACCACATTGGAATAAATATCCACCTTGCAGCCCTTAAAGGACTCCGCTCTGGACTGTTGTTATTTATTTCCTTTTAAGATTAAGATATGTAAAAGGATGTATATTATGTGTGCATATTTTCAAATTCCCAGACCTACTATAAGTCATAAAGCATCACAATGGTCAAGGTTGCTCTCTGATGCAAGATTCATGATGGTTTTGAGTTAAATTATTGTACTTCCTGGAGTTCTGAATGCCACATATATACAGCACAAGTTTAGGAAGATGTACTTGCTATCAAATATCATACTGTACTTAAAAATTTGCATATTGGGAGATTAAAGGATTGGACTCAAAAGGAAGAGCTAGCACTACTACGATATGTCTTTTATGAAGAATTACCCCTAGATTTTTCACACTCTTTGTGTTTAGTTAAATAACAAATAATTTCTGTACATGGATGTACAAATGTGAAAAGGTATAGATACATAATATAAATGCTTAAGTGTCTATATGCATTAAAAATATGCATGTCTAGCCATTGAGGCAGCATGCTGTGCTTCTGGATTTCAGATTACAGCAAAGAGTTTTGATTATTTGCATGTACAAAGACATATTTGGCAGTACATTTTAACTTCTTAGAGTTAAGTGAGGCTCAGGTGAGAGATTATTCTGAAGGCTAAGATACCATTAGAAAATGTTAGTTCTCTGACAATAAAGAGATTGATTCTTGATTTGGAGCACCGTGTCTCATCATTTCTTAGCTAATGGAGCATAATGGAGCTCAAGACTGTTCCCTGAGTCAGACAATTCCAGCTAACTCAGCCCACCTCTGTTAATTCCTGTCATTAAACAGCACTCTGATTTTATCTGGTCCAAACCAGCAGAACCTGTTCAAACTCAGAAGATTGCTTTAGTGGTGTACAGGTGTTTTGTCTCTCACTTTTAGCCTGTCAAATACCTCCACCAAAGAAACTTAACCCATTTGATTTTATCAACAACTCATGCACTTCTTGAAGAAAAAGCATATTAGAATCTTTGTCAGACTTCTACTGCCATTTCACCACTACAATGGAAGTTATTGGAAGGCAACAAAACTGTGTAGAAAATGTTAACTCTTTAGCAGTTGGGTACCACTTACCAATTTAAGTCTATGCCACCACGAAAAAACTACACACTTGCCAAGAATTCAATATATGTTAGCAAGAACAAACTTTAAAGACTATGACCGTATAACACTCTAAGTGGAAAAAAAAAGGAACAGGATTTCCGTTTCTCAAAGTTTCCGTTGTCAATAGCACAACACTATTTCCATAGAAAGAAAAATGTGACCACCTGTTCCTTTGTTGTTGCATGAATAAGTCATGCTAAAGATTGACACGCTCACAGAAATGTGTGAGCTCTTCTTTTTTGTTTTGTCAGTTGTGCTCACCTGTTTATTTTCTGAGGTGAAAATTTGGGCATAACAGGAAGAATTTAATAGGGTAAGACAGAAACGGAGAAAATAACTGAAGAGAAAGAAATAAAAGGCCTATGAAAACATAGAAAGAAAGAAAAGAGGGGAAATGGAGGGGTGATGGTGTAAAGAACCTGAATGAGACAAAGGTATGGAACTGAATCAGGCAACAAATCTACATAAAAGAATGAATGACCAGATTAAAAACTCTGAAAGTCACCTGGAATTGATGGCACCCATCTCCATTATAGCCACCATACTCTGCTCATATCAGTTGAATTTCTATGTATCACAGCAATTGTGATTGTTTTTCCTTCCCTGATTTGACGGTTTGGGAGTTCTTTTCCTCTTCTTCCCACCATGACCAAAAAGAAAGAGTAACTGTTGCCGTGTTCTTGGTATTTCATACAGAGGAGCTGAATTGACCTTTAAAGCCATGCAACAATATTGGTTCAGCCCCACGCTCAATAGCAGTTCAGTCACAATCACAGCCCTATTTTCCTCAAAACATCTTTGTGATTTCCCAACTCAGTATTAGCAGAGCCAGGTATTGCTTGTCTGATGAGACCAGTTGCAACAGGATCTAGGGTCCTGCATTCTGACAAACTGTTTTTCGGCTACAAACTCTCCTTCTCCTGTTAGCAATTTGAAGAAATCTTTTTTTTTTTTTTTTTTTTTTTTTTTTTTTTTTTTTTTTTTTTTGAATATATATGTGGTTAGGCAAGTGTAAGGGTTCCATTCAACCAATTTTGTACATGGAATTTTGAGACACCATACTCAGAGAAGCCCTGAGAGTACCTACAACCTTCCTGCTGTTACATATTCCATTTTATTTGGTCCTGTTTAGCAATAGCCTACCCTGGAGTAAACCTAAATGGTTCTGTTCTAAATAAAATGGCAATTAATGAAGAGATGTCCCTGAAGTCATGATGAAAATTTGATAAATAAGCAATACATCAAAAAAACAAGCAAACTACTTAGTTGTTTAATGAATAAAATAAAATCTATTTAATGAAATTGATAATATTTCCCCACTGCAGGATAATGTGAAGTAACTAGAAGATTTTCTTTTAATATAATATGCTATGATATCTATACAGTTCTGATTAAAATCAAACAGGGACCAAATTATGAATGTATAATAATGCTCTCTTCATAAAATCCTATAGCATTTTTTTAGTTCCCTAAGGATGTCCCAGAATACATCAGAACTCCCTAGTTATCCAATGATGTGTAGAGAAGACACATTCTGTGTAATTTTTTTAGCAAATTAGTACTTACTAAAAATGATATGAATGAAACAAAGAATTAGAATTTAGGAAAATAGTACTCATTAAATTGGATATAAAAGGGGAGGATGCCAGGGAGGAAACAACCCTGGAATATGTTTTCTGTCGTTTCTTCAGCCATTCAACATATATTTTCTGGATCAGTGAAAATGGATAACACCTTTTCACAGATGCATGTTAATTTCCTGTTGTCTCACAAGCTTGCAGGGTACTTTTGCAGAAAGACAGCATAACTGATCAACTGTTTTCCATTCACAGTATTTGGTTACTGATATTTTCTCAACTGAGAAGGAAAACAAAGTAAGATTTACTTGGTTTACCAGCTTTGCACTGTCTATTCACTACTGACTAACATCGTTACCAGGGAATAAAAGGTAAATTCAGGGAATGGAAAATACCAACCAAAGATGTGAGGTCCTGAAAACTCTAATTTCCTTCCCTCGGCTCCTAAGACAGGAAAAGTGCCAAAAGAGAACAAAGCAAGGTCAGCAATTAAATGAAGCATCCATGCAAACTCTTGAGAGGTAGTATAGTATAAGGGACAGTTGCAGTCTCACCAATTAAAGATACCTCGAGGTCATACTTACTAAACCGTACAGAATGGGCTGAAAGACTAATGACTCGAATCAGCATACGCAAACTTAGATTTTAAAATGGTTGTCTTTACTGCTGTGACAGCTGTTTTATAGACTATTGGATTGTTAAATGGATCAGTATTCCTTTGATGCTGTGGAAAACCTGAGATACACTCATAATCAGAGACTGACTAAGAAGACATTAAATACAGAACTCGTTTAGGTAACTGCTCTCTTTCTTTAAGGACTTCACTGTGGGCTGGTTAATTTCCAGTCCAATAAGGGAATATAATTACCTGTTACTTTTCTGTGTGAGTTATTCCCCTACAAACATAAAAGAGAATGGAGAATGTATATGCAGCAAATCCATTGCTTTCTCCACAACATAAACAATCAAAAAACAGTCAAATGCATAGACAAAAGGAACAGGGAGAGAAAATCTTTTAATCAAAGGGAAAACTCTTTATAAGACCAGTCATTCTTTCAAAGAAACAAACTCAAAGTTGTGATGCAGGCAGGAAAAAAAGTAAATCATTCTCAGTATTCAAAACAGTTCTCAGTATTGACTGGCAACATGCAGAAGAAGCAGACTTAAATTGCTGTCCAGAAGTTTTAGAACAGGCACTTCACCCTTGAAAAAACAACTAGTAGAAGGTAGGCTAACAACAATATTAATTAAATACAGAAATGTGTTGTCCTTTTAATTACAGAATACTCTTATAAAATCAAACTCAGCATTTAAGTGTAAAATATAAACATTTAAAAGAAAAGTTATGCAAATTATTTCAAGAAAGGAAACCCCACAGTTAAGTTCTTCCTGGTCAAACAGGATAATCTAGCAATGTTAACAGGAAAGAAATGCAGATAGAATAACCTAAAGTATCTGTAGTGGAAAAGATTTTAGTTGATGAAAATGTTATTTAAAGGAAAGATTTAAGTTTGAAACTGTGATCTTTAAAATATCTTTTTTTTTAACTATATCTTGATTTAGGCTTGTACAAAACAAAGAATTTGAAGCATTCTGATTTCAGTGGTTTGATTTAGGAGGAAAGAGTTGCACTGAACTATTAAAATTTACTGTAAGCACTTGAATAAATTAATATAGATTTGTTTTGATAGCAGCAGTTGAATTTTGGCAGGGACTATAAGGATACGCTGATTTGCATCTATAAGAGTTAGTGTTGATTCATTTGAGATCTTCACAAGACCTTTTATATAATCTTTCTTGAGTATTATATTTTTTTCCTCCAATGCAGTATAGTTTATTTTAACCACGAAGAGATGATGCCATCTGAAAAGAACAAATTCCATATGAAGTTGAACCTTGAGCTGAATCTTCCTTAATGTATTTTTGCATTACAGAATCATGTTCTGCTAGGACATGTTTCTGTTAGGACAGAAAGGACAACTGATGGTTGTGATGGCATATGCCCCCTATCCTTGTTCCACACTATGGTTTCAGAAATGCTCATTGGGCCTTGGCCTTGACAAATAGCACCTGGACTAAACTCCTCTTGAGCCTCTCAGAAACAGTCACCTCCCAGGAAATAGTGTGATCTAAGTTTTAACGAACACCTACCTTTTGCCTGTTGTGAAGACACAAAGATGCGAGGAGTATTTCACTGAATTTGAGAGGAATTTTTCACAGGTATATATCTCATGAACACTCTGTATAGGTCTGTATATGTGTGGCTATGAATATGCAATAGAAAATGTATTATGAACTTGGCTTAGATTCTTAAGATTCTTAAGTAACTTAGATTTCTAAGATAGGCCTATAAATGGGTTACTGTTGTGCTTATAATAAATTCTATAAAATCTTTAGTTAAATTATTTAAAATAGTCTATAAATTTACTACTTGTTTAGATGAAGCACTGTTAAAACCTTTAGGCCTAACCATCGGTCAAGTCAGGGCTAAGTTTGGAAAAGGGGTCTACTCTGAACCTTGTGACTCAATGGGAGTTTCTCTTTTACACCTTTTTATCCTTACCCTTTTCCATCCTCACCCTTTTTACATCCCCAGACTACACATAGATCATTTTTGGCTGGTTTTAGTTTTAGATTGATTGATTGATTTTTCTCTGTGTGCTTTGACTATCTAGTAAGTACTCGAGTGAACTTTTACTACAAATCTTGTCACTCTTTCACTTTAATACTATATCTGGTTTTGCTAATACATTTGCTGATCCTTTGAACAACTTAAGACACTCATTTGCAACAAATGGTCAGAGAGATGATTCTTTCCACTCTAGAGTAAATGAATAAATACTGGAAATATTGCAAGTAAAGACAATCCTGAAAATTGTGATGGTTTTTCCAACAGAAGAATTAAGATAAGTCAATATTACTTTAGAATGGAATTTCTTCTACAAGAAATGTATGACTACTGTCTTTGGAAACAGCAAGTGCTTTTCCAAAAACACAGTTTCTAATTGCATGGTACGTTATAAGAGACATGAAAACCTAAGCAAAACCATTACTTCACAACTTGAGCTTTCAGCATTAGGTGGTGAAGATGAAAGGTGTTGATTTTTCTCTAGTTATTATGAAGGAAAGGTATGGAAGATTGTGGGGTTCCACAGGGTTTGGGACCCCAACTTGTTGTTAAAAATCTCTGCTTCAGCCCATGTGTTCAAAGGATAAGACAAAGCTCTTCAGTTTTTGGTCTCAAGGTTGTTTATTATTTCTTATCTATACAATTTTCTTCCTGCCCAGCCCAGGTCTGCTCAGCAGGACAGTCAGAGGCACTCTGCCTGCCCACAGGGCAGTGTTATCTTTATATACTAAAAACTACGTATGACATATTTACAATTATTCCCCAATACCCATAACCTATGTTAGACAGTGAGCTTCTACTCTAAACCAATCCAAAAGTGTCAACATCATCAGTGAAGAAGGTAGAGAAGAAGAAAGGCTAGACATGCCCAAATCCCTCCATCTTGTCCCCAAAAACACCTATACAGAAAATCCTAAAACCTACATTTACACCCTGTGATAACATTATTATTACACTATTCAAACTACTTTGGCTTTTATCTCTTCATGTAAGGTGGCAATTTGCTTCATGGTTCGTAATGGAACCCACTGGTGCTCTGGGCTGTGTGCCAGGGTCTCTGAGCCCCCTGGCAGGGATCTGGGCAGCTCCGGACTCCCAAAGGGATGTCCCGAGCTCCAACAGAAGATCTCATCATGACAGACTAACACAAATGCTATCTTCTAAACAACTATTTTTTACACAGTTGCTAAGCTTTGATGTGAATTTATGCAGCCTGTGTGAAGGCACCTTAATGAAATATGGCCCAAGTTGTATGTGTGTACTAAGAAGAGAAGACTTAAAGATACATTTGATCCAAGAGAGAATGATATTTCTGGAAAATAGCATGAAGAGTAACCACCATGGTGTACAGACTTCACAGAAAAGAAGCAAATTTACCCTAGAAAACTATATATAAATCATACTGTCTGTATATAATCGTGTACAGAGTTTTTCAAGGCTGAAACATCTGACATTTCAGAGCAAGGGTTTGTCATTAAGTTTTTATTCCATGCTACTGAAAGCATTAATTTAACTCCTGCTTAGAAGACATTTATTTGTCAAATTATCATTGTCATTTCAAGTGTCATTTTGACACACATAGCAGTTAAACATTTTTCTGGAAACAGTCATAATTAAGGAAAAAAGAGAGATTAAAGGTGATATCATAGAGCCATAGAATATTTTGCACTGGCAGGAATCTTTAAAGTTCATCCAATCCCTGTATAATGAGCAAGGATATCTTCAAATAGATCAGGTTTCTCAGAACCTTACCCAGATTAATCTTGAACGTTTCCAGGGATGGGACAATCACAGTTCTTTGGGCAACCTCTTTCAGTGTTTCACCACCATCATGATAAAAAATTTCATGTATATTCATATTTATTTTTTATAATGACGACTTCAATATATTTATGTTTTGAAAACTAGAAGACCTGTTCTCCCTTTAACAGTACACTGCAAATTTAGTGTGTATTAAATTATCTTGCATTTTTACTAGAGTTCTTCCTCAATCTTCTCTATCTTTACTAGAGAAATAATGAATAAAATTCCTAATCAAGAAAACCAGATAATATCAGCAATTTTGTATCGTAACCAAAATTGTTAAAAAACCTCACCACTTCAGCACCAAAACACCGCAATCAATTATGTTTTCAAATAATTATGGCTTTTTAAACACTAAAATCTGATTAGTTCATGCTACTTTGCAAACTTATAAGGTACACATGGATATATAAGATGCCCATTAAAGTTTATTTCTTTTTCCAAGTTTTTCTAGATTCCAGCAATTTATGTTTTTGAGAGGGTATTTTCTTGATTCCCATCAGAACAAAATGATTCTGTTATTAGCAAGATACTTGTGTGACCTTCAGATCTGCATCTCCAATTTCTTCCTAGCCTTCAGTCTTTTGGGACAATGATAAGCTACATATTTCTCAACCACAAAGTAGCAAAATAAAGTGCTACTCTCAGTTGGAGTATAAAGATAATTGTAACACAATTTAAAAAAATAATAAACCTCAACCAATTATATAGACTATATTAAGGGCTATAAAACTGGGCAAACTTTAACTTGTTCTAATCTTCAATGACAGATTCTATAAGGAATCTCCATAATTTATGCTTTTTCAGAGGCTCCCATATGCTTTCTCTTGGATTTATACCTTTGGCTTTCCAAAGAAAACCTATTAAAGCAACCAGTACTGAAAAAGCAGAAGGAGTCTTTACCAAAATTCTTGCTTGCTATCCTATACTCCATAAGAAAACATTATGCTGTTTCACAATAGTAAATTTTTCATGGGTTTCTGTTGTTGTGATGACCTGAGGTATTAAAATGTCTCTTGCCTCCCAGCCCCGCACCAGGAGAAGAAGTCAAGATTCCTCTGCTCTGCTTTTCAAAGTTGTTTATTTTTTCTTATCTCTGCATTCTTTCTCTGACCTGCTGAGGTCTGTTCTGCAGGTCAGGATGAAGCAGACTCACGGACTGACTGCTCTTGGGGTGGTGTTATCTTTTCACACTAAAAACTACGTGTACTTTATTGACAATAATTTTCCAATGCCTTTCACTTATATCGGACAGTGTGTCTCTACTCTGAACCAGTCAAGAAGTGTCACCATCCCAGCAGAGGATGGAGGGCAAGAAGACAAAGAAGGACAGGACATGCCCAAATTCCTCCATCTTTGCCTCTTGAACCCCCATTCTAAACCCCCAAAATTCTACTTTTTCACCCTGTGACAAATTAGCTATCATTCTGCTTAAACTCTTGTGGCTCGTAAATTTTTCCAGAGGAATGTTCTGGGTCCTGACAAATTTTACTTGAAAATCCTTCTTTAAAAATCAATGACAGGCTAAGTATTCTCCAAACTGATTGAATCTTGGAGCATGAGCTGCAGGAATAAAAATACATAAGAATACAGACAGAAGTAACATGACCTTTTTAAAATTTTTTATTTTTTAAAGCAAACAAGAGAAAACCAGTATTTAAACTGTGAATTTCCAGTTTCTTCCAATGGACAGGCCAAGCATAATAAAAATAAAGTCTACATGAAGATGTGTAAAAACAGAATATTTGGACCCTTTTGAGTGTCTTAATATTTCCTTAAAATGCCATAGAGTAAAATCAAATTATTCTTGGTTATAACACTGGTCAAATGAGAGTTTAGAGAAACAAAAAACCACCAAAAACAAAAAAACAAACAAAAAAAAAACAAAAAAAACAACCAACCAAACAAACAAACAAACAAAAAAAGGCATGCATTTTTTTACTTAATACAGTTAATTTCAGGTTTCCCCAAGAGTACATTTTCCTAGATAGTCTTAACTGCTATTTATTTGATGGATCAAGCAGGGTAGCAATGCTATTTTTTTTCTCATACACAATTATGCTGTTTTCCAAACCATATAAATGTTATGTCTCATTTTTCTTTTTTTTTTTTTTCCTCATTATACATCATTACTTCTATTATTTACTTCAATTTTATACTTAGTTTATGCTTAGGATGAAATTTATGTCACCTAAGTTTTCTATTCAAATGCCCAATCTTATTAAATTGCCCAGTATAATTAGCCAGGAAAAGTCACTTCCAAGGAGGATTTCATCCCCTGCCAAGATGAGAATTTTTCTCAAGTTTTAATTTTATCCACCACTTGTAACACTGTGGCTTTGGAACCTTCTTTTCAGGTAATTTACACTAGCACAGCTGCAGTCTTGCCATCACTCCTTTGCCTTGCTCCTACCTCCTCCCTTCAGCAAACAAATAGGTTTGAGGAAATAGATCAGTGGAGAACAAACCACAAGACACAGCTGAGGGGAGAATATGGCAGCCTGAGTTTTGTCTAGTTTTTAAAGCACTGATTTTTTACCTGTAAATTAACTCTAGTTCTTGAAAATCTGTCCAGGCCAGACCTTGAAAGGACCCAATCTCTTCAGGTGTTCAGAAGTAATTATTCTAGACTGGTAAGCATTCTTCTGCCAATTTTTTTGAGTGTTCATTTTCTAGACAACTGTGAAATGTCCTGTTGGCCTTCCAAGAGTGACTAACTTCACTTTAATCTGCTCCTGATACTAGTTATGTGCCTCTAGAACTGAAAACACATCCAAATTGTTAGTATTAATCATTTGCCAAAGTAGAATGCCTTTTTAAGTGCTTGTTAAAATAATGGTGCTCATACACTGTTTCAGCATACAATTTGTAGCATAAATTATGGCAAGTTGTTTTATTGATATTTATAGACAAATAAGACTATCAGGGAGTCCAACATTCTACCTTGTTATATTATGAGATGTCACTATCAATGCTGCAAAATATCTGTTGTTCTATTGATTCTAAGACTTTTTAATTTCAGAGAAATATTTTGGAGGCATTTCTGCAGATGTGAGAACAAAGAAGCTGATATGAAACTTAATTTTCAACAGAATAAAATTATCTACAGCATGAGAAAGACTTTACAGGTTTCTGTCCCTCCAGAGTCTTGTAATCATAGATAAGATTGCTAACCATTTGTAGGGTATTAATTTCAAGTGAAGAAAGGTGTTTTCTCTCTTGGTGGTGAAGTCAAGGCAATCTGGTTTGCGAGAATAACAGCAATACCAGAGCAAGTAGCAGTCCTAAAAAGAAGGTAAATTTGTCTACAAATAAACCTATACATAACAGAACTGCACTTCCCCCAACTCCCCAAAATATTCTTACCATTCAGGACACAGATCTTGGTTCCAAAAAATACAGATTCAAGAAGAACTTGAGAACATTGCTTAAGCTGATGCTCACTGCTGCAAGATGTACCTCAATCAATGGTCATATCTGTGACCCAGATGTGCTAGTTTTGGCTGGGGTGTAGCTATTTTTATTCACAGTGCATGGAGCTGCATTTTGGATTTGTGCTGAACAAAATGATGATGACATAGAGATTTTTTTTCCTATTGCTGAGCAGGACATACACAGAGCCAAGGTATTTTCCACATTTTGTACTGCCACACTAGTGAGGAAAACGGAGATACACAGAAAATTGTGAGGAGACATAGATGGGACAGGTGACCCCAACTGAGCAAAGGGATGTTCCAGACCATATGACATTATGCTCTGTGTATAAAGGGCAGAGGAGAGAGGGGGTTGTTTGGAGTGATAGAATTTGTCTCTTCAAGCCACTGCTTGATGGGGCTCTGTTTCCTGGGGTTGGCTGAATACCTGCTTCCCATGGGAAGCACTGAATTAATTGCCTGCTTTACTCTGCTTGTGTGCACAGTTTGTGCTTTCTCTCTTTAACTCTTTTTATCCCAACCCATGAATTTTCTGGCTCTTACCCTTCTGATTCTCTCCCTGGCACCACTGGTGGGGTAGTGAGAGAGCAGCTGTTCAGGGCTTGGTTGCTTGCTGAGGTTAGTCCATGACAGTCCTTTCTGGCATCCGCTGCAGGGGCACAAAGTGTTGAAGATAATGTCAGATTTGTAATCCATCTATCTCTCCAAGACTTTACTAGGGTTTCTTTGTTTCTATATACTTAAATTTTCTCTTACTGCTACCCATGCATGACTGACATACATGACTCAGAGTCTCATCTCCAAAGCAGATTTTATCAGCTGATAACCTGAAGTTCCTTCCTCAGTTCTATACTGTGAAAATTAAACCATTAGGATATTCATTGGCATCTGTATTTGTGAATCTGCAGATTTTAGCTAACATGTAAAAGTGATATGCTCAAGTTTGAGTTAATGATCTTACGCTAGCTTTTATCATCCATAAGAAATGCTCATTTAATATTATTTTCTACCTATGGTACACTTAGAGTATCAATTTAACCTTGAATTATTGAAAAAATGCAACATTTGGTAATGCTGTTTTCTTTCTTTTCTGAGAATGAGAAAAGTTTGTAGAAAATCAAATTATTTGAAAGGACCTTACAAATAAGTACGTGGAAGAGCATTTTCTATTGCTCCTCCTTTTTATCCATTACCTTGTCTACATAATTCATAGTTGTTTAAATGGTAAATGGAATTAACAGTGAATTCAGATATGTGTTAAATAGTCTGAAAATCTTTCTACTTCTGGTTAGTTTGTCTCATATGTAACATCTATAAAGATGAGCAAATACTAGCATCTTTCCTAATGGGGAACAGAGATAGATGAAACTCAGAAATTTAATTTTGGAGTTTAATGTTGTATTCTATATGAAAATCCTTCACAAAGAAGCTGCAGATGATATTGTCGTAGGAAACTAGACCTACCCAAGAGCAGGTGGAGTACTATTGAAGCATATCTCTTATGCAGGATGTAGAAAATATGCAGTTATGCTACAATCTCTCCTCACTTGAGGATGGTTCATCAATAAACTTACGCATCTTGGTATCCATCCAAAATAAACCCCAAACAACCCTTCTGTAAGAAGACACTTTTGTATATTGCCACAGATGGGAGAGCATGTTCTCTACAGTCAAAACACCCCCTACAATCATCTTTTAGCTTGTGAATATAAAAATGGTAGAAGATGAATGTAGCCTCTAAGGAAGCTAGTAGAAGGAAGAAAATTATCAAATCAGATGGGTTGTTTTTGTCATATGTTTATGAATAGGAGAAGCGTGAAAGACGCAGCTGTAAGGAAAAAGTAAAAATAAAAAGAAGGGGAAGATATTTAAAACATTTTAGTTGACATTTATTAGAAAAGAACAACTAGTAAAACCTAAAGAAAGCTGAAGGTTTATTTTGAACCAGTTCTGGATAAGTATTGTGATAGGTCTTGGGGTTTTTAATCCATCCTGTAAACACTGTTGTGTTTGCTATTTGTGGCTTGTCTTTCCAGGTTGGACATGCACCTTTAAAAATTTCTGGCTTGTGCATTTACATCCTGCTAAAGATTGAGCTGATTTCAGCAGGAATCTTTCAGTGAGTGATATTTCAAGGATTAGGTGTGCTGCCAACTTTTTGTATCCAGGTCAGAGTGTCTGGCCTGAAGACATTTGAATATCAACTGAAAAATGACTTTGATAACTGAAACAGAGAAGTATGTATTTAAAGGAAAACAAAACAAAAGGGTCTCTTGCATGGAAAGGTGTGATAATGGTAACATGTGGAATTAAAAATCCAGTAAAAAGTTCAGAGCAACTACAGCTTGGTCTTATAACCATGATAGAAAGATGCAAAGGAGCAGTGAAGAGTCTCCAGGAACAGGATGCTATAAATCCTTATTTATTTAAGAACCAATTGTTCAAAGAGATTCAAGCAGAAACTCTAATAGAGTATAAGGTTAAACAATAAGTTTGTGATATCAAGTAGTATGCAAATGTAACCTAGATTTATCTGATTAAAATACTAAAAAGCACAATCACAGAGAAATTTGTATATGCAAATGATAATATAATGAACTAGACTAAGATCAGCATTAGGAATTTTGTCATATGTGTGATTGATGGGTGTCGAATCACCTGTGTTTGTGAAAGAAGCCTTCTTTAGGGGCAACTGGAATTTAATGTGGGGGGCTAGACTGAACCACAGCAGTGGATGTGAAGGTAACTGTACTGCCCCAGGATAACAATTTTGTATTTGAAAGGTACTTTCTTTTCTTCACCTACCATTTTCATATTTCTTTCAGGGGATGAGGCAAAGTGAAAGATATTATCCCCGTACTAATATTCCTGCAGGAGCAGTCAGGTGATGTTCCAAGCCCCTTCTACTTAAATGCTCAAATAACCTACTTCTTTAGTCTTATAGACTGCCTAGGGAGCTGTTCCCTACATCTCCCATTCACTGCAGAAAATCTTTGTTTCTCCCAGAGCTTCCCCAGTTTGTTTACCACATATTTCTGGGTTTCAGTTTTTCTTATGCTTTGACTCTCCTAACTATAATAAAGTTACCGTTTCCTTTCCCTTCAATTCTCCCACCCTCTCCTTTTTCCCCATTTCCATGGTCCACAGAACAGACCCTCTGTAACAGCCAAAGCTGCTGAGCTGTCCTTGCTTGTCCATTTCTGACAGAGCCCATGCCACCACACCTCCTCCAGCAGATATCTATTTTTTCCTGGGCACCACAGCTGGTGCACCCCAATCTTCTTCCAAACTTGAGCCCTGGACTCAAGCTCTGAAAGGCATGGCAGAAATTTCAGACAGTGGAAACAACTTCCTCAGGTGGCATTCTGAGGGCAGAAAGAATGACACACAGAGGGAAAAAAGGGTGTTTTCTGCCCTGCCCTCCTTCCTATTTTATCAGTTAATTGAAGTGCTATATATACCACCTTGCAGCAGTTTCAGGTCCCTCTTGATTCAGTATAGACATATTGGCTATCAGTCTTAGCTCCTTACTCTTTCCCGCCACTGTTTGGCGACTGGTAAGAAAATAAAAAATAGCAGCTAGACATTTACTGCTTCTATCCCATTTTCTCTCTCTGGTAGAAGGCCATGCAGGGAGACCATTGATAATTTACTCTCCTCTAGGATACAGATGATTAACCATAGTCTGGCCTGGTACACTTGGTATCGGACTGCATCACAAAAGATTTACAACAAAACATTTTAATTAATCAGTCTCCAGAGTTTCATCTGGAATTAATACTACACACAGCTGCATTTAGAATTCTTTTTAAATCAAGTATGCCAGTGTACCATTTTCCCCTCACTCAGTCTTTGAATTTGGCAATAAAGCTGGATGAATTTTTGCCAAGGTGATTCATTTTATCCAGACCTCTAATTATATTCGAGCAATTAAGGAGAGAGATGGGGGTAGTTCAACAAGTCAAGAGGATTTTATAAATAAAAAATTTGTCAAGTATAATGGAAAGCAGTAGCTACCAAGTAAAATTATATAAATAGAGAGCTAATGTTTGCTGAAGAAAAATAAAAACAAAACCTGACCTTTCTGCAATTATGTAGGTCGATTTGCTGGGTGAGAAAAATGCAGAATCTGGAATGAAACAGGAATGGGATTTCAGAGTCATAAAATACAGCCATACAGAACAAGTAAATAAATTCTGCTACTCCAAGGCAACAAAAACTGTACCTTGAGTCCAATACATACTTGAGAGACCACATTGGTCTTTAACTTCAGATGTTTCCCATTATGCTGTTTTAACTGGGTTCCATCTACACATTGCACTAGACTACATTTGGTAAGGGTGATCAAAGACCTTTGATAACCATCTTTAGCTGGCTTTAGTCATCATAACAGTGAACTCTAATTTAAAGTATATTTATCCTTATTTTTCCTCTTCTATTTATTCTACTAACAAAATATCTGTGTTGTGAAAATATAGTGATTTTCTTACTATATCAAATTTTATCTCTGTTAAGAATTAATATACAGTAACTATTTCAAGAAATCAGAGCAGAGCTCTGTACAGCCTGAGCCCTATATTCTTGAGGAGAGAAAAACAGTACTGAAAGTCAGCAGGTGTTTAGATTTACAGAGGGTGCACAATTTTATATTTGTCATTTAAACGATGAAACATGATAATCAACACTTAGTTTTTTTTCAAGCACTTACTTCAAACAAGTAATGCTAGAATAACAATTCACTTCCTTAACGTTATTGATATAGCAGCACAAATCAAGTGTAACATTGTCAAAATGACCTGAGAAAACATTTTTATATCTGTTTTTCTGATGTTGTGAGTGATGATTCTCCATATTTTGTTTGAAGTATTCATTTTCACCAGAAGACATTTGAAGACAAATCTAGTTATATTCTGAGTCATGTTTAAAATAACTCTGAGACTGATTTTTCATTGTCCTGAAGAGCGTATAGTCATTTCAGTGGTGCAGAATGGTCCCACTTCAGCAATCTACTTAAAGTACATGACTGACTAAGTGTGTGAATCGTCCTATTGATTTCAAAGGAAGTATTTATATCTTTAATGAGAGGCACACTTGGAAAAGGCAGACTGAGTCAGAGATGGAGAAGGATTCAGTCTCTCTCCAGCTTGTATCCTGGCACTTTGTGCCATGCACCCACCTATTTGTAACACCTGCCTAGGCTGAGTGACAGGGTGACCAGGCTGCTGATTCCAGGTCCCAAACACAACAACTCAATCTGCAATGGGCTGCCAGACAGGTGCAGTGCTCTTTTAGACAGATAAACACCATTACTCTAACTGGTGGCATGCATGTGCTAACTCACCCTTATACAGTATCATTGTATAAAACCTCTAAATGCATAAAATTGCTCAAAACTAGTGTCTTCGTTTGGAAGACAGGTATCTGCTAAAGACAAACAGGATCCTCTCCTGAAATGGAGAATGCAAAACTCCTCTCTCCAAGTTGCTATAATTTTAGAATTAAGGGGCTCTCAGGTGAAGATGTGAGGATATGGATAACAGTTCTTTACTTGTGTTTAGCAAGGCAAAACAGAACAACAACTGTGATATGAACAACAGACAGAACCAGGGAAACAGTCACAGTTTCTCTGGCACTGGCACCCTTTCCCCGTTGGTGCAGTTCCTGGCACAGGCAGCTGTGGTGCAGAGTCCCGGGGTGCTGGGGATGGATCAGGAGCTCCCGGCNACATCACCCCAGAAGTGTCTTTTGTCTTTCTTAACTATCCATAAATACCCAGTGATCAGTTCCCTGGCAACTTATGGGAAAAAAATTCTACAAGAGGACCCAACCCTCAACAATTAGTCACCTAAATTAATATCAGAATGAAAGAAAAATTGCAATATTTTGCATGCAATTCATAATGTAACACAAAAAAATATTAGTAAGATGTAGAAACAGATGAAGTATGACTAATCTTGGATTATATCTTTGGAACACCATTTCCATGTTCAGAGCAACAACCAAAGTTCCTGGGGATGTTAAAGCTAAATGCCATTATATACCTTAAACAGACTGAATTGTATATTCAGGTCATTTTGCATTTAAAATTTGTGTGTAATCAGCTGAGTTCACTAAATTTAGGTGCTAGTAATTCTTACAAGATATGCATAAAGAGCAAAGACAAACAAAGGTATAGTAGAAAAAGTAAGTTTAAAGATATTCTAACTAAATCCCTAATAAGCAATACTAATAGCATTTCACTCATTCAGTTCTATAGTTTAGTTACATTTATTTGAATTTCCTCTTAAGGGTATTTTAATTTCATTTAATATAAAGCAGAACATAAATGGAAAGAGATGTTAAACCAAAACTGTATTAAATTTGAGTTTTGAATATGTTTTTAACTAACTTTTAAGTAATTTTCTTCCAAACATTTTAGAATTCTAGGTACAAAAATGATGTCTTAAGTAGAAGCTCAGTTTACCTTTCCACATCATGATGTAGCATTAGTGCACACAGATCTAAAAAATAGCTTTGACATTCTCAGCCTCTTTAATATTACTCTCCACAGTTCCATCTCTCTTTCATCACTTGTTCCACCACGCAAAGACATTTTGTTGCTTCTATGTCATGACCTCAGCCCCATGAAACTGAAAACAGGGAACCACAGGTTGGCTGAGGACGGTCTAGGGAAGGATCTCTGCTTCCATCTATTGGCAAACTGCTGGAAGAGAGGAAGAAGGCCTTACTCATTTCCCTACTTCCTCGATTCTCAGTGGGAGTTTTCTGCACAGAAGTCGTCTGGGCCCATAGTTACCCTGTTCCTTACACCTGTGCCACAGAAAAATGAAGTGAGACCTACTGAATGAACTGGTAGTGCTCTCCAGCTGCTATATGCTAGATCTATCAACCTTATTGCCAGGCAGAAAATATCAACCAAAGAACATGCCCCATGGCACAATCACCAGTATTTCTGAGGGACACCAGGCAGCTTCTCTGGGACCAAAATCACAACTAAAATCAACATCACAGCAAATTACCACACTGAGAAAACAGTATTCCTTACAATATGCCTCTAAATGTATCAGTCTGCTGGGAGAAAGACAGAAAACAGTGCTCTACATAGACTTACCCCAAGCAAAATAACCAAAGATATTTAATATTCCTGAATTTTTAAGTGAGAGCAAAAGTCAGTGCATTTAATTCAAGAACTGCTAGACATTTAAACCTTGCTCTTTTGTTCAAATCTTACCAACATAGTATTGGCAAATGTGAAATCAGGTCAGTGATATTTATTTCTTAGTAGTATGTATTATTGTCTCTTAATATCTACATTCTTAAAATTTGTCAATTAATTTTCACAATTATCTTCTGGTTTTTATGTCTTTTCTCTGTATTCAGCTTTATTATTCCACTTCAATTGCTATAATCCCGTCTCCATCAGTATTTCCATAAGTATTGTAACCATTTGCCTATCACTTTGTCTCCTCTCCTCAACCCACTGTTGGTATCCTTTGTTTTCTGCTTCTTGGCATTAGTTACTTGAAGTTTCAAGGATGTCCCTTCACACTCTTGCTCCTTTGAATCCCTCCCAATATATCTTCACTTGTTGGGCCACCAGGTTTACTTCAAGCTGTCACCCCCAAAGGCAGTAGAAATCTTCCTATTGCCATCAAAAGGACTCTCTCAGAAGTCTTCATGTGGTGTATGGATCTGTATTAAGATAGTACTACACACTAAATTAGACAGAACATTCCTACCATCTGTTCAGAGTAGCTGTAAAGAGTTGCACAGACGCCAGTTTTACTGCACAGCAACAAATTTTATTGGTCTTGGTAACCCCAGAGATTATACTACACAGTGAGCACCATCTACTGGTATCCAATTATTTATACATGGTTGTAGATATAAAGCATTTCTCTGTTCTTGAACTATAAAATATTTCTTTTTTTAAGAATAATATGTTTTTTTGCAGATCTATAATTAGTTTTATGTTCAGATCACTGCATGATAATTGCTACAATTCTGGACAGAAGGGAAAAAAACCATTATATTTGAAATACATTATTTTAAATTAATGCAAAGACACATATAATTTAACAAACACAATTTGTAGATAACTGTACAAACAAACACACACATTAATGGTAATCTTGGCTTTAAATCATCTCCTCTTCACTTTTATCTTAGGAAGCCTACCTAAAGGAATAAAAAAGGTGCTTAATCCCACAGTAATAGCTGCAGATATTTCAGCATGAACATATTTTATTGATATTCTGAAAATCTCTTAACTAGAGAAAAACTCTAAAGAGGGAGAGATTTTGAAATACAAATTTAATTTGGACAAGTATTTGGTATATCTACATCAAAGGAAAAGCTGGACAGGAATTTTTTAATCAGAAGAATTTTGTAAGAAATGTACTTTTCACTCAGCTCAGAATGTTCTGAAGGAAGCTTTGATTTTCTTCTAAGCCAAATACTTACTGTAAGTAAAACCCAAAAAAATCTATTATAGAAAAATGAAACTATTTTATTTTGTTTTCATCTTATTCATATAACATTACTTTTTGCCATTTAATTGGCATGGTTTAACATCAAACTGACTTCATCAATTATATTTCTTTACATAATAGAAGTGGTAGAATTTGAATTTGATGACATTTGGGGTCTGTTTATCCTCAGTTGCTATTGTTTCAATCTGCAGAGAAATTGTTTAATTTTCATTTTTAGGAGTAGGAATATCAAAAGTTTCAGTTTAATTTTACTAATGGAAAAGTTAGAAAATACTCTTATTTAGGTACTACAATTTCCAGAAATATAGAGGTTTCAGAGAATAAAGTCTTCCCTTTCCATTTCTTGCATAAAGAAGGCTGCCAGGACAATGTCCATACTACACTACTTAGAACTTTCCCTAAGTACAAGTAGCAAGGAGTAGCTAAAGTTGGATTTATGGCATTCAAAAATTATGATCAAATTATCTTATTCTCCACCACAGGAGTTGCTGCAGGGAGCTGAACATTGGGAACAACCCTTGGAGTGATATAAACCTCAAGATGTGCCAAGAAACTGTTCAGGATTCACTAATTTATATTTAGAGAACATAGGAATAGTTTGATGGGCTAGACAGTCATATTTCAGTGACTAGAAATGCTTGTTGATTAATCTACAAGCATAGACACAGCCTTAGAGGTCTAAAAAGTGAAACTAATCCTATCGACAGGCTGATTGAGATGTACTTCCCAAGGCTGCATGTTATGCCACAGGAAACCTGGAACCTCATATAAGGTGTACTAAGTGTCTCATTTAAGGCACATAGGGGAGATCTACAGGAGTTTAATCCAGTGTTAAGGAAAAATTACATTATTGTGCTTGACATCGTGGACATGTATATGCCAATCATCAAATTAATTCAGAGCAGTGACTCTGGACTTTATAAATATGTATCACAAAAGAAATATATTCAAGGATATTCTCCTGATATTCACCACCAATTAAACAGCAAGTTTCAATCTGTTCCAGCATATCATCTACTTTAAAGAGATAAAAATACATATCAAACCAATTCTGTTACAATTCTGGTAATAACACACTGGCTTAACTAAAAACATTTGCATACTTTTAAATGGATGATAACACTGAAACATACCTAACCTTAAGTTGGACAAAATAATTCTATGTATTTTAACATAATATCTGATCCAGAATGGTAAAGGTTACAGTTTGAAACTAATACCAGTATAGCAAGTAAATACAACCACTGTCTAGATCTCTCAACATTTGTTTCTGGATGAAGATATTATTTCCAGAGCAAAGATTAGGTTTTCTCCCTAAATACCAGTTATCTACCGAACCCTAGAAGACTTCTGTTGGACAATATGCACAGGGACATTTGGACTAACACTGCATTAGTCCTACAGCTGCACTCTTACAGCTATTTCCCCCCCCTGAATTGAGATAATGAGTTAAGCTTGCATCCTCTCCTGGCATTCTATCCTTACTAAATTTTCCTCAATATAAAAGACTCTTATAAGCAAAATATTTTGTTGGTTTAAAAAGCTATTTAATTATACTGGATAAATTATACTGCATTATACTGGATGGATGCAAATGAATTTTAAAAAATGCTACTGAGAATTAGCAGTGTGTTTCTATACAGCTCTATTATTTGTGCCAAAAGTAATGAAGACTTTCCCTTTTCAATTTTAAGTTTACAAAGGGAAAACACAAATGGGCATATGTATTTTATACCATACCACACCTTTCTCAATTAGCTAGTGAGAATAAATCTTCCCCAGGCTGATAATTATTCTGAAGATTCTCTTTCCATGCTTCCATATAAGATTCTATGTGTGCTTTTAAACTGATCGTGCATGCACCCCAAAGGTCTGGCAAGGCACATTTAAAAAATTGCAATAGAATACACATCAATATTTAAACACATTAGATACTCTTGAACTTTACCTTGAGCAGTTTTTTTGAATTTGCATAAAAATGTATTTCTTTAAAGGCTGAGAAGAGACTGGGACATGAAGATACACACTCTAGAAACAGGCATGCTTAATGCCTACTTTAAGGAACATTTTAACTAGATAAAAAGTTTCAAGTTCAGGACTTGAACTAAATGGAATATTAGGGGCAAGTGCCTCAGTAAGTGTAATACGTACAAGAAGGAGAAAGCAAGGAGAATTATTTTATGAAAGTTTAACCTTCTAAATTCCCTCAAAATGTTTTGCAGCACTGCAAAATTTTTAATTCGAAAACTGCATTTTTCGGTTTTCCTTCAATGCTTCTGAATGAAAAAGAAGGGTTTCCGTGAATACGGAAATTTAAAATCATTTGGGAACCATCCACCTGCACCCCAGGGGCACCATTACCTTAACTCTTAATGTTCAGGTATCTTGACAAAATGCCTGAACATCAAGAGGCTAAATTCTACTGTAAGTCTACTGCTTGCCAAAATTATGCAGGCTACTCATGCATGGCACCTCCTTGCTATTTCTTAATCTACACCTTGTCATCTCCACTTGGACTAAAGTGGCTCAGAAAATGCTAGACTTCTGTGGAATGTCAGTGTATAAATAATTTCTTAGATGTAAAAAAAGCCCCTTGGTATTACCCATAAGCTATGACTGCAAACTTCAATATTACTTGATATAAAATTCTCATGTAGCTTCACAAAACAAATAGATATGTAGCATCAGGCATATATTGTTAAAAGAGAGAATGTGACTGGTTTTGCAAAACTGCTTTTTACAGCTACCATAATTCCAAATCTCCCGCAATTTTTATTGCCAACACACTCAGCAAGAGACTTTTATTTCCTGTTGAAAGTTATGAGATAGCACCACCACAGGTACTTTTCATACCTCAAGACTGATCATACAGGTTCTAAGTTTTATTTTCAAGAAACTAAACATTGCTGCTGAGTTAACTTGTACACTTCAGAAACCCACAGAAAACGGTAACTTGTGAGAAGAATTTGTTTCACTACTGATGCATGCACACTTCAGATGTAGCTGGGGAAGCATCAACACAAGAACCACAATTAAAACCCCCAGTTATATTACACAAAGTTGGTGCTTGCAACATTGTTAAGCTATGCTTAACTCACGGTATTAGGGTTTCTATAAGCTGACAAAAAGTGACAGCTGTTTAGAATAAAAAACTCAAACAATACACACCAGTTGCATCTAAACTGCAGGTCAAGATGTAGTAGCAAGATGTACCAAGTGGCCCTTAACCTCTCAGGGTAGTGATGTTAGAAATTAACCTCTCACCAGCAATTGTCTCGAGGCTGTACGCTGGCATTAGTATAATAATAGCATCATCTTATCTTGATATTATGCTGTTGGGAGGACAGTGTGATCAGGTAAAAGATTAAAAAATTATATTCTAAATTGCAAAAATGGAAACCTGCCAGAAAAGAGAGATCTTTCTTTCCATTCTAATGTATTGCTTAAAATACAATTATTCTCAGGCTTGTAAATCAGCTAGAGGACCCCTCAGATTATTTCATGGGAAATCCAGGTCTGTACTCCACAATAAAAATAAACACATGAGACTAATGAACACCAGATAGTAATCATTATAGTAATAGTAATAGTAATAATAATAATAATAATAACAACAACAACAACAATAATAACAATAGTAATAAAGTTATCAATATTATGTCTAGTGACTAGTCTGATTCTGCATAACATGAAATTCAAATTTACTTATTTTATTTACAGATTTGTTATCTCACCATGGACGCTGGATGCAGAACAAGTTTATTAGTTAGTCTGGTCAATTTGTTTACAGATGCAGGACAGTTCCCTATAGTTGTTCTAACTATTGTGCAGCACTTAAGGTGCAAATAAAAGGGATTTCATTATATTCACAACACACTATATCTCAGCATTAAAAATTGTCCCTGATACTCATTGTCTCCTTATTTTCACCTCTCTCCATTTTGCAATAAACTCTGTACCTAACTTAATTTTCTTTGCTTCTGGGTTTGAAAGCTACTTGGTATAATGTGGCTGTTCTCAGCCAAATGCTGCTAATATTCTCTGTAACCAAATTTCTCTGCTAAATTGAGCTTCACACATTTTGGATTGAAATTTGTCATTGTTAGGAGTGAATTTTAAAGTAATTTGAGCCCGTAAAGCTGTTAGAAACCAGGGCAATTAGAGGTCTAATTAACTTCTATGATTTGTGACTTATATTTTAGTGATACAACTTTTACTAAATGGAAAGCATAGGGCTTCAAAGGTTTTGTTTACTGCAGCCTGTTACAGGCCTGGTGGAAAGACTGAACTTTTTTGAGCAACCACAAGTACCCAGCTGTTAGATAATCTTTTCTTAATGAAACCTTTATGTGAAAAAAAAGTATGAAAATCACTGCTATATGTCAAATTAGAGTGGAAAAACACCACAGTATACGTTTATAACACGTGCATTTACTTGAGTGTGGAAGGAGAAACCTGAATTAGCATTCCAGATGTGTTTGCTGAACAGCTTCCTACCATAAGTGCAGCTACTGTTTAAACACACTAGGGTTTAGAATAAATATCAAATTGAACTGACTTTGTGAGCACATTAATGTACAAGGTTTAAGAGAATACAGGACTTCTGACAGCTCTTTAAAAGAAATTAGAAAATAAGGCTCACTTAAAAGTGACATGGATGTGCATGTGGGCTCGTCATTGGTGATGCCATACAGGATTTAAGATACCTGAAAAATATGCAGGAAGGTCATAAGCAAATGGATGAATCCAGAATAAATTAAAGTATGTGCAATCCCACCATGTACTAAGCAAAACAGAAGAGATGGAATATTTACATGACTTATCTGTCTTTATGATTGAAACTAATTTGCTTACTGTAAATTAGATGATTATTATAAGAACTTAGGGAAACTTGCTTGAGGAACCTTACAAGTAAAGTACATAGCACTAACCAGAGTTTAAGTAATTCTATAATACAAACCCTAAGAAATCATAACTGCACTACAACGTACATTTGGAAGTGATAGCACATCTTTCAAAGAGTGCAAGTGCAACATCAGAATAAGGAAAAAAAAATCAATGCTCAAAATGCAAATTTTTAGTTCAAAAATCTCTCCTGCTATGTCCTCTTTCCATCACTGGTGGAGAAAATCAGACCCTGACCCAGGTGCACTTGCACTTGACCTTGTTGAACTTAATGAATTTTGCATGGGACCTTCTCTGAAACCCGTCTAGGTCCCTCTGGTTGGCATTCCTCCTCACCACATGTCAAGCATATCGAACAGCTTGGAGTAGTTTTGAAACTTGCTGAGGGTGCACTCAATCCAACTGTTCATGTTGCTGACAAAAGTGTTTAGCAGCACTGGTCCTGATACCAATCCCTGAGGAACGTCACTCAGCACAGGATTTCCTCTCTATGTGTCTATTTAAGATGACCGTTTATTGAGAGATGTAAAAGTGTTTTAACCCTTAATATTCACCAGATCAGTGGGTTTAATGTTTTTTGCTCCACAGGGACCATAGCAGCAGAGCTATGAGAGAGGAGCATGCAGTGTGTGTGTATAAAGAAGATAAATCCCCTTTCCCTTCTTGCAGCTTTCTTATCACATCCTTCAGCTGAACTGTGGTTCTAGGCATCACACACTTGTCTATGACTGAGGCAAAAAGCCCAGGCTCCATCTCCACTGCCTCCAGCAAACTTGTGCTTTATGGCAAAACTAAGCTTACCTAAACCTCAAGCACAGTGAGCACGAGGAATTTTACTGACAAGTGGTTCTTATGCTCTTTACAGGTTTATTGATGACTGTGGCTAGACTTTCTGCAAAAGACTGAAAGGTTTCTAAAATAGGAAAGTCCTGGAGATTATTCGAATTAAAAAATCTGAATTTTTAAATAGAGAAAACACCAAGCAATGTGGGGAAACAGGAGGTTTGACAATGCCACCTTGGAGGGAAGGTGTCTTTTTCACACTCAACTCAGGGATATTTTTTCAAAGTTGCAGCCACTTGGATAGCTCATGACATCCCTAGTCTGGCTCTCAATTCCCAGTCTGGAAAAGTTTCTTTGTATCCATGAGGTTTAGGCTTCAATCTGCAAATAGAAATCCTTCTCTAGCCTTACCATCTCAATTCTTAAGTATTTTGCATATTAAGCAAGCTCAATAGCCTCTAAAAGAAGAGAAATTTCCCATCTCCTTCCAGAGGACTTTAATGGATTCTCTAAAAGAAATAGGAGCAAACAAAACCAAAGGGATAATAGGACCATAAGCCACATTTAACGCGAGTCCTGGTCCTAGACACCCCTGCATAATTTGTAATTAAATTCCTGGGTTGGAGCTGTACCTATTACTGGTAGATCTGAAAACTCCTGTTTTCTTCTTATCATGTGCCAAAATAGGATGGACTATATCATGTAAATTCTGATTCTTTCTCTATTACTCCTTCTCCTTCAAGTGTTGAGTGCATCACACTAAGTGACATTCTTCTCCTGAACAGCACTGTCAAACCTTTTTGTGTCCACAATTACTGCAATCTCATTTTATAGACTGAAAGCCTGTTCTGAGACGGAACACCTTTCCATCCCTCAGGATAAATTCTCCAGTCTTTTACTCCAAACAGGATACTTTCCTGTCCATGAGTTCCCAAGGGATATTCACAGGTATCTTGACCAGACAACAGAGTAAGCCTACATGTCAGAGCCTGCATAAATGGCCCCATCTTGCTCAGACCACGTGCGGAAGTACCAGGTAGAAAACGCTGTTTTGGACATAGCCTAACTTAAGGACAATGACAGAGTTTTGCTTGAGCAGGTACAAATTCAAGCTGGAAGGCAAAGGTGGTGAGTATGGGTGGAGTGTGCCAGCAGGAGATGGAGCACAGCGCTGTGCAGCTTCTCAGCACTGAGCACTGTGGGCATAGAGCAGCATAACACTGCCACTGCTCCCAAACGGGATGACTGTCTCTCAGCATAAGATTCCTTCTTCCCCTGGTTCTAACAGGGAAACAGTCTCAGAGGTGAGGAGCACAGAGAGGCTGGTGTCTCCTAGCAAAAGAACAATGTCAATCAGGCCCTGGCCCCAGCTGGCAGTGCTGCTTTGTACATGGGCTGAAATGTAGTTCTTCCAGCACTGCTCTTTGTTGCTGGGAAGGTCACACAAGGAGCTGCAGTTTCAACTAGAGCCCCACTATGAGCGATCTGCTCCCAGGCCTGGAACAACAATGTAAACCAAATACACCCCAACTACTGTTTGCTTCCCATCTGAGGATGCTGGGCATACCTTCTGCTCTGTCTCCAACACTTCTTTGTCCATTCTGCAAATCAGAACAAGAAGGCACACTTCTGACCCTTTCCTTCTTGAGGATGCACAAAGCCCCCTGACTCCAGAGAGGTCTACCTCTGTGTTCCTGTGTAAAGCAATGAATAAGTCAGTCACCAGAAACTGTAGCACATCTGACCTGATGTCAGGTCATACCCTGTTTCTGCACTTCACCCCAAATCTCTGGTCTCTGTTTCATTGCATAGTCAGATAGCACATGTGTTTCCAGTGATGATTAAACGTTTTTCATAAGGCACCAGCATGACTCACAGTTATAAATCCTATTATAAGGATTCAGTAAGAGATAAAAATCTGTGCACCCACAGACCCTCTTGAAGATATGCAGCTCTACTCTTTTCAAAAAATAACCCACAATACAAGCTTCAATCACTCCAGTTCATTTGAAAGTACTGGGTTTGAGTGATGACTATTTTACCCACTTGAAGGACCGGCCAAAAAAAATTTAAACTTATTTATTGTTATAAATTCCATTGTGACAAAAGAACTTACACACTGTAGAAACATGTAACTCAATAACCAAATTGGTAGAAAGATTTCTTTATTCGCCTGTAAAATTCACCTCAATAGGTAAAGGAGGAGGTTAAATTGCATGTCACACTCCTGTCTAAAAACTCTGAGACATGAATAGTGCCTAAGTTTACATCATTGCCCAGAATTAGTACAATACTACAGAAAATTTGGGACTACCTTACTCTTCTTTCTCTCCAACATTTATTTTTTTCAATTTAACCATAACATCTAAAAAAATAATAGTTTCCAGCAAGTTCAACTAAGAAATAAGAATCATATATATATAATAGATATATTGTATATTATACATTATATATTATACACTATATATTTATATATCTATAAAAATCATAGAATTTGCTAGAATTTTCTGTTTCTCCATGGGAAGAATGAAGTGAAATATGCCACACATGTTTAATAAATATAGTATGGCTGTACTAAGAAAGAGTGATCTTGCAGACATTTAAGAAATTTATATTTAAACAATAATGCACAAAACTAATGACAATAATGAAACACTAATAACATAATTAAACACTTATAATAAATTCCAAATCTGTAGCAGATTATTTAATATCTTTTCCTCTGGCTTTCCCTTATAATTTTAAAAGTTCTCTCATTCTCACAGACTATTTTATAAGCTTTGTTTAATTGATTTTGTAGGCAGATATTATAGAATTGTTACAGGGAAATTCCTTCTAGAAGAGGTGTACAGAACCAGAAATAATGACTTTGCCGCTTTGATTGAAATAATGTTGTAAGTGCACAGCTATTGCCTCTGGCTAACAAACAACGTGAGCAAAGAAAAACCTACATGCTGATAAAACAGGAATCAGGATTTTTCTAAGAAGTATGACAACATTTTAAGCTTATGATCCAAAGAATTTCAATATAACTCTCCTATTAACTTCAACTGAACAGGAAACAATTTTGCTATTCATTTCTAGTACTTGAGATAAACACATACTTACCTTCTGCTGAGTTAGCTCCCAGCACAATACACATGAATTTTATAATTATTCCTTATGAATTCCTTGTTTATTATTATTCTTCATGAATTTTATAACTAGAGAAACCAAGTGCATTTGTGTTTTAAACTTGAAACTTACATAATATTTAAAAAAACCCTTTCCATAAATAACATCAGTTTAAAAGTCACCTATGCAAAATATTTAGTTTTCAAACACTTGTTCTTTTTATTACTGCACTAGTTGTCAGAACAATAGCAGACATTATACAATTTCAGTAATGTAATGAAGTATTATGTAGGGGTTTTGTGAGTCAAGTATACTGAACAGCATTTTCCATATGAATTTCATAGCCACATTTCATGACAAATCATGCTGAGAAGTAATTGTGACAGAAGGAAAGTAATGAAAGATACTCTTCTATCCTGGCAAGCCAGTAAAAGAGTAGAGATAGTGAACCAACATTTTGTGCTAGTGATGCCTAAGACTAGAAAGAAACTAGGCTTAATAGATGGAACAGATATGACTATATAATTTTGTACAAGGATAATCAAGAATAAAGTGCTAATGCAGTAGTAGTAATGTCGTACAAAATATTAGGGCCAGACCACAATACGATCTGAGAGTGTTTATGCTATCAAAGAGACTAGTACTGGAACTGCTTCATTATGAGAGATTAAATTCACAAAATACTAGTGGAATTTTCTTGACAGTTTATCACAGGGCCAAATTCCTGGAAGGATGCAACAACTGATAGTTAATTGTCCTTGACAATATTTTTATCTTGAGTTTGACAGATAGATAGTACAAGCCAGAAGGACAGGTCAATAGGGTTGACCCTGTAGTTGTGACTTAATTCCATGAGAGAAACCCCAATAAATAGAATTATCTCTCTAACCCAGGGTCTCAATCACATATTATATGGTGAAAAACTAGGATACCAGGTCAGTGATGTGAGCTGGACAGAGAAAGAGAGGGACTTCAGGAATCAAGGAACTCAGAGCTGAGAAGTGTTTTTCTCTTTTCTTAACTTTTCATTAACAGACAGGAATAAATCTTCTTTGTTAGCATGGTTGTTAATGGGGGAGGTGCAAACAATATAGGTTTCTAGAAACAAACATTTAAAGTAAACTACTCCTAAGAAAAAGTGTCAGCCTGAAACTCACACAGAAAAGATGAATTTGCTAAAGTCTGCACCAGCAACTAGAATCACTTCCCAGTACCACTGTCAGATAATAAAATTCACACCTGTATTTGGAAAAGCATAGGAAAAACTGTAATGTGAGATTTTGAAGTCTTTTGCTTAAACATTATGTTCATTAGGCCCATATTTCAGGAATACCAATATATTTTGAGTCATTCTCTGTCTGTGGTCCTCACTGCCCAGTAGTGTCTGATAGGCAATTTCAGAGACTCCTTGCTGAATTTTTACATATCCAGCCAGTCAGCTGGAACTACTCTTCAACTTTCCATAAGATATCAAGCACTGCCCACATATTTTGGGAACAGGAACTACAATATCTACTCCCATCTCTGATGATGAACTTTCATCTGTCCAGGGGTTCCGAAAGGCATAACTTGGTACATTGTTTATTTTCAGTACAGCTGTTTCATATGTGCTTGAAATAATTTTACAACAATATTTTCCAATGTCTTAAGATTTCCCCTTGATTTCGTATGCAGCAATTAAAGGATTTTCCCCCTACTTTCTTCCAGTATTTATATATACTCTGTATGTCTAGGCAAAATCGATGAACATTTGACTGTGACTTATATTTTTTCTTTCCCTTTCATTTTTCCGAAATTAATTTTTGTCCAATTAAAAATTCCAGGAGTCTCTTTAGATAGTATTTAATTTTTGGAACATTCACAAGCTAACATTTTATTGGTTTTGTTTCATTTTAATTTGTTTTGAACTTGAGGAAGTATGTCTGCTTTTTTATTTACTTTGCCATCTTGTATCTTATAAAAAACCACCACTAAACCAATAGACTAATAGATGCAATGACATGTCCCCAGGTTTAGCCAATAGAGAGGATGACAGTAAGTATATGCAAAATTGCACTTCATGTACTACCCATATGTGGATACACGTACTTACACAGCTGGACATGCAGTAAATGTTACTTTAGCAGAACACACAGGAGGAAAAAAAAGGAACATTCCCACAAATGTGAACAGTACAGATGGGCCAGTCCTATTCCTCCTCTCCATCTATGCAGTACTGAAATCAACAACTGCACAAAAGTGAGCAGACAATATGGATCACTCCAGAGGCTGAGTGGCCTTAGGACTCAAGTCACCAGTGGCCTTAGACACTGAAGATTATCCAGTAGCTCCCCCCCAGCTATCTTGAGTATCCCTGTCCACCTCCACAAGGACGTACAAGAACCTGAGATTTGCAGGCCCGCTGCAGCTGATGGTATTTTGGATTTCTTGTCATTACATGCATATACATACACAGTACATTTACACTCCTATTGCTCAACAATTCTCTTCAGTAAATTGTCAAGACTGATGATCTTTGCCATTGCTGACCTTCAGGTCTCCTTGTCTTTCCGGAAGCTGTTTTGGATTTATGGTCACTGCAGCAGCTAACTCTCACATCTGTGTCTTCATTATTTCAGTAGTGCTGCACAAACTGAGAATATTCCACTCAGGAAAAGAAGAATAGTGTTTAAAAAGAAGAGATGGCACAGTACAATAATAACCACAGGGCATAAGTGGATAAATTTGCTGGCTAGCCATCTGCTTACAGTCAACTGGCAGTAGCATTTTCTTTTCTGCCTTTTAATATTCTTGTTCATGTTTTCATGTGCTTGTTCCTTCTTGATATGCCTTTAGTATGGAGGTTTCAATTCAAAAATGGGAAGAAACTCCAATTTTTGTTCTGGTTTGATTTTTGCCAATTTCAAAGTTTCCAATCGAGAGCAAAGCAGGCTTAAGCTTAAAAGTAATAAGACTTTATTAACTAAATCTAAAAGAAAGAAAACCAACAAAAATGAGGATGGAACTTTCAAAACACTCTTCCTCCCTCCCCATGCCTTCTTTTCTCTTAACCAACAATGTAAAGAAAACAACACTCAGAAATTTTAGTCAGTTTTCCACCTCTAAAACAGTCTTTTTCAGTTCATCTAGGGAGGGAAGCACCTCTCATTTGCTGTGGTAAATTTCTCCACAAGAAAACAGTTCTCTTGTAAATTCATTCTTCATAAACAGCAACCACCCGGATCCTTTGCATTCATGAAATTCCTCCCATGTTCACAATTGTGTCTCTGAGCCAAATCGATGTATAGGGTTTTATTTTAAAGATAAACATGTTCAAAACAAAGGTTCTCTTTGTCTTTGGGACCACCTTCACCTCCAAGGAACAGAGATTCACTTCTTTTTCGAGGGTAAAGAGTCTTTATCACTTCATCTCTGTGTTCAACTTTTCATAAAATCAACAGTCTCCTCAGCATTTCATTCCTTTGCTCAGGTCTACAATTTGAACTCTTTTATCTCCCCCATACTTCTTTATGGTTTAAAGGAAACATTTCAATATTTTGTAACCAACTAATGTAGCTTGCAAGAGTCTTTTACAGTTTAAAAGCAACTTCCCACACTGTTTCTACTTGGACTTTCACTCCTTCTTGAATGACTTTGATACCTCATGTGGTCTTTACACATCTGCATTCTAATTTCTATCACTGGAGAGAGGATGGAGGCTTTCTAAGTTCCATCTGTGCACTGATGCTCTGAAAGAGTTAACAAAGACAGTGTACAACCTGGCTGGCAGTGCCAGGAGTTCGGCCAAGCTGGGCAGTCCATGGTGTCATGTTTCAAAGCCGTGCTGGGGGGCTCTCAGAGGGTTCAGGCCCAGAAGGCAGCCGTGGGAAAGTTGGACAGGTTCCTAAAATTCCTTTTCTACCCCTTGGTCTTATCAGGTGCTCTGGCCTGTCTCATCACGCCTCTCCCCCTCTCTCCCCAGGCACACAGAGGCAGGTTCAGCTGGGGCAGCAGCAGAGCAAATTCCATTCTGGACGATGTTCCCGAATCAGCCGGGCCTGCCCGGCCCGCGGGGCCTCCCCCTCCCCAGCCTGGGCAGGGCCGGGAGAGGGCAGAGGGGTGTGCTCCGACAGCCGGGAGCAAAGAGACCTGCCCGGGCTGCTGCCAAAGGGAATAACAACTAGAAAATGCTTTACCATCGGTCCAATAAAATGCCAATCTCAAACCCAGACAGCTCACTTCCCTGGGCTGGTCAAACTAGGACACTTTAGTTGTCTCTTTTTCTCCTACTTAAGAAACCCATTCAGTTTTCCACTTAAAATATCCTCTAGTGAATTTTACACATTTCCCAAATATTTCTGCCCTATACTGGCAACTGTATCAGTAGCTTACTCCAACGTTCAATGAATTCCAAGAAAGAAGTTTCTTTGATGGAACCCTTTTGGTGGGTCACAGTGGGGCTGACTGCTCTCCTGTCATAGCCTTAGGAGAAAGGTACAAGTATTCCTTCTAATGTGGGTGATCATCTGAACCTCAATGGGTCTTTTTCTTTGTTCATTATGGCCAGACACTAGACACACAACCTAATAAAAGCTAAAAGCATTTTAAACTTATTGTACAGGAAATATCAGTCAGAGAATTACTGAGAGAAAGAAAACCTTTGTCTTCAGAGAGAAGTCGAAATGTAAATACCAGAAAATCTGTTTTCATTCAGTTGTCTCTCAGTATAAGAAGCAAAAAATTTTCAGGTTTTCCTTGAACTATCAAAATCAGGAATTGCCTGGCCTAGATTAATAAGAAAAATAGCAAACAAAGCCTATTAGAGTTTGATTTTTTTCTCAGCAAAAATGTAATTGAATTTATTGTTACTGTGATGCACAAAGGGAACACAGCAACACACAGACAACAGGTGTTGAGAGCACAGAAGAAGAAAAGAACTCAAGTTTATTGAAACCTCAGCTATTTATAATTTTCAGGACACTGATCAGGGATTGGGTAATGAGGTATCCACCTCTCCAATCCCACTGGTCAGATGAGAAGTCCTTCACATCATATCTTTAAAAAAGGAATGAAAACTATTTCGTTTATCTTACAATTTCATGAGAACAATGACTCAATCCTAGAGAAAAAAATCAGAAGGCTTATTTTCAGGGACAACAGTTTATTTAGGGAAAACTTTTTTAAAAGGAACTGGCACTCACGTCCCTCTCTCTATTCAAGGCAGTTAAACCTTCAAAAGCAAAAAAATGAGGCTACTTGTCCCACAGCAAGAAAATTGCTGGAACAAGCAATAACTAACCATACAGTTCCTTTCACACATATTTTAAAGGCACTGGCCTGTTTTAAAAAAAAATTAAAAATTTAAGAGGGAAAAATTATCCATGACATAAATTGTCCTAAGTCGTGTGGCATCTGTACATGAACTGACTGCCATTTCAGAGGGAAAGGACACACTTCTCTGGTTAGTATTACTTAAGTAGGTGGATGACGCAGGGAGAGGCTACTCTTTTCTCAGCCTGTTTTATGTTCCTGACAACTTCCCCACTGTGATATTTTTGTCCTTTGAGATGTCGGTCAACAGCTGATGTAAGAACTTTAAGATAGAGTCATAAAAGGTTAGTCTGAAAAGGGTCTCTGGAGGTCACCTTATTTGATTCTTACTAGAAGAGAAACTTTCTACAGAACTACAGATCTGTAGATCTACAGATCAGCCTACTGAAGTCTTGGAAATCTCCAAGGAGGTTCCATGACATCTCTAGGTAAACAGATGCAATGCTGTACTTATAGATACACTTACTTACCGATAGATAGATAGATAGATAGATAGATAGATAGATAGATAGATAGATAGATAGACAGACAGATAGATAATCTTCATCCCCTTCAACTTGGCCAGAAAAGGATAATATCTAATGTGCCAATATCTAATTCCAAGCTGCAGCTCATGGCAATCATTCTATCACTTCTCCTGCCACTACTGATCAAGATTTGTCGGTGACCTTTGTAATTCCTCTTCAAGTAGCTGCCAATTACCCTTAAATAAAGACTACACCAGCTTAAAAAAAGTACAACCTTCTCAGCTTCTTGTTCCAGTTCATGTGTTCTTGGTTCTGATTATCTTGATTTTTCCACCACCAGACTTGGTTTTCTCAACAGCTTTTTGATCTGTGAGAATAAAAGTCATAGGAAGTGTTGCATATGCAGCCTCAGTAACACTGAACAAAAAGAGATAATAACTTCTTTTGATCTGTTAGTCACAGCAATGTAGCTCAGTATGCAGTCTGTCTTCTACAGTGAGCACTGTCCACTCATATTCAATTCAAACTCCAGTACTTTTCTGCAGGACTGCTAACTCACCAGTCAGTGCCAGTCTGTGCAGCTGCATGGGGTCATTCTGCTGCAGGTGTACAACTGTGCTCACCTGCTTCTTGAACTACATGAGATTTCAAATGTCCTGATCAACCTGCTGCTGTGCATGTGTTAAAATAAAAGTACATTAGGAAAAAAAAAAAAAAAAAGCGAAACACCAAACCACAAAGAAAACCACTTAATTTTTCCTTCTCATGCCCAACTCAAAATCTCAGGCTAAATTTCTCTTGGTGTCTATGCAGAAGAGCTGCATAGTATATATATCTGGTATAGTCAGAACAACTGGCCAGGAAGGGTTATTATATAATCAACTTGCATTCCCATATCTGGATGTTCAACATAACAAGCATTCTGCTTTTATCTACTATTGCATTTCAATTATTGAATATCTCACTGACTTAATTGATGCAGCTCTGATGTCTGTAGCATCTTTCTAGTGGCAAAGCTTTCTGCTATGCACTCCTTTTGGAGGAAAAAATTCTAATTTTGGTGCCCACATCTCACTTCAAATCAATGGTGAGCAGACTCTAAATAGAACATGGCACTTAAACCACTCTGGCAATTTAGTTCTTATTAAAGGGGTTGTGATCAACAGCTCCATATCCTGATGGACATTGGTATCATGCTGTGGCCCTGATGAAGCAAGTCCAGAGGAGGGTAATGGAGATGGTTAAAGGCATGGAACACCTCTCCTATAAGGAAAGGCTGAAAGACTTAGGGTTGCTCACCCTGGAGAAGAGAAAGCTCCTGGGATACATTATATCAACCTTTCAGTACCTAAAGGGAGCCTTTAAGAAAGCTCGGGACAAACAAACACAACTCAGAAAAATCACAAAATTACTTGAAGCCTTCTGTTGAAGAGGAAAATATCTGTATGCAAGCAAAATACATTATCATTTTTGTCATGTCTTAGAAAAAAATTAGGATTTTGTCATGTTATTAGGGATAAGTTTTAGTTTCCACATCATTTCACCTTAGTATCAACCTTATTAAAAGTCTCATATCTTCTTGTATTAATTTTAAATCCCATTTACATATAGGACTCATGATATAAATTTATAGAATGGGAAAGATTTAACCTCATAATATTATTCTCAGATAATTCTTGTAGCAGCAAAAGTATTTTAATTCCATTCTATTCTTGGAACTTCCTTAGAGATTCCACTCATACCCTTAATCTATGAAATAGTCTAGTAAAACACAATGATTTTCCTCCCAGAAGACCTGTATATTTTCCATTTTTACAGATTCATAAGTCGTAGCCTCACGATTCTTTATTGAATGTGGATGATTGAATTTTGAGTGCAAAAAGAAGTTCAGAGTGACATAAATTGATGCCTCATAGTCCATGTTTCTCACAACTTTAACAGCATCTAATGCTATCTTCTCTGCCCTTCCTTCCAGCTGTGACCTGGCATACCTCTCAATTAATATCTTTAGTTACGTGGCTTGCAAGGATAGAAAATCCACTTCTCTGACAGTGCTTCTAAATTATGTGAACCATAGTAATGTCCTTTAGCACACCACCAGATACAAAATGACGTCTGAACCACAGCTAAATGAAACCAAACTTCGAATTTCCATCTCGGCAATGGCCCAAACAGGTGAAATGTCAGGAAATGAACTCCAGTTAATCTTCTGCTCTTGTATTCCCAAGCTTCCTTTAATAAGGTGTAGTATTGTTTGGCATGGAGATTATGGAAAAGAATTTATTAATGGTTTGCACAGGATTTACTTAATATTAATGAAATCTGCCAAGATGTATAGTTTATAATAATTCAGGTGAAGAATAATAGCTGACAGAATGTTCTTTTGGAATCCTGCTACCTGGTTTTGATATTGATGATAATGTGCAGTGCAACCCTTAGATGTCAAACTTGGAAAATAGGCAGTTTTTCAGTTTAGCTGTGTCCTAGCTGAGCCAAAAATAATGCTTAAGCCTTGTCACTGATACCAGCTATGCTAAAGTCAATAAATTTCTGAATATCACCATGACCCACAAAGCTTTTCTTGCATGGTCTTGTGAACAAGAGAATGACTACAGATTTCTGCATGAAAATTCAGGTCTTTGGAATGGCAGCAATTATAGTGAAAACAGATTTAATTCTTGATGAGTCAAATTTTAATTGTATTTATAGGTCAAATAAAAATTTTAAATTCTGTGTTGAACTCAAGGAATATTTGCATTCCTTTTTACTTGAACAGCTGAGAAGAAAAAAAAAAAAAAAAAAACCGAAACCCAAAAAAATCCCAAAACTGAACAGGTTTTTATAATTCACATTTTACTTAAATACAACCTTGGAAAAAACCCCTCAGGAATTTTATCATTTTAATACCCCTTCTTAAACAGACCTTAAATGATTTCATAAAAAGTCTTCTGTGTTCTCTCCCTTTGCATGCATTATCTTTCAACATAAATGAGACATCACCTCTAAGGTTCAATTATTGCACTGTGTTACTATAGCAACTCCCAGGAAAAGTCTATTAAGCAACCTTCAACAAAAAAACCAACTCTACTTCATTTATAAACACTCTCTAAATTAAGTGAAAGATCTTCTCATTTTAGTTGTTAAATACCTGATTTTAACAACTATATAAAGCAATAAAAGATCTTTGCTAGTATCACAAAACCGATGCTGCCTATAGAGCTCGGGGGAAGGACAGTCAAGGCTGGAGTCAGGGCAACAAATTCAGATGAGAGAATAATTCTTCGTTAAACCTTGTGATTAAAGACCTATTTGAACGTAACCTATTCTGTAAGTTAAAATGGCCACATTTCCAGTCATGGAAAACTGACACAGTTTCACTGAATTCAATGGAGCAAAGCCAATTTACACCTGCAGAGGCCCTTCATATTGTATGAGATGAATAGTACATTCGTTCAGGATGAGAGAACTTTTTGATCATACTCTCTGAAGTGAATGGGCAACTCTGAAAGCAAGACGATAGCAAATGTTTAAATCAATATTAACCTAAGTAAAATTGAATTTGGATCATAACATTTTTTCCATTGAAAGTTCAAGATGAAATCCGTGTCCTGACATTGATAAGTGCACATCTACACACTCAGTTTTCAGACTGTGATATAAAATATTTCATGTCAAATCTTATCGTTGAATATATATATTAAACACTCCCACCACCAAAAAAAAAAACCAACCCAAAAAAGCAACTACTTATTTTACATTTTATGTGGAATTGATTATAATTAACCTGGAACCAACATTCCTTCTAAATGGTATTAGGCCATATTTTGATGCTTTTCTGCTAAAAATACCTTTCTTGGAAAAAAAATCTATTTAAGAAATGGGCTTTAGGATCAGCTATAGATTTTTATTCCAAACACATAGTACTTCAATTACAGCTTTGGGATTGGTTTTGAAACTGATGGCAGTCCAAGTCCAATGCAGAATTATCCAACACTACCTTCAGAGGCCTAGGAAAACCGAAGTATATATATACCCACAGATGTCAAAAGTGATCAGGCTAGATTCTGTGCACTCTGTCCTTTCAATTTTCAGCTTTCTTTCCCTTTTAGATACAGCAAACTGATATCTAAAATAAGAAAAATAGAGCTAGCAGTACACTCAGGAACCCATCCATTTTCACCTTCTGCCTGAAATTGTTTGCAATATTTAGCTACCATTTTTAACATGCTCCTTCTTACCTGTATTGGTTTGATCTAAATGTCGCTGAGAGATGACAATTTATTTTATTTTCATTTTGAGTGCAGTGTCAAAGACAAAGAGAGATGGAATGAGTATTATAATAGTACAACTTCAGAATTTCATTAGTAATGTATTTTCTACTTTAGTGAGAAATTGATGCAAAATTCTTGAGCACCAAAATAGGCAGATTTTTATCAGAGTAGCCAGTTGGGAAGAAAAATGTTTCACGTTCACAAGTTTGTATGCATTAAGAAAGACACAAGTTTTTAATAAACACAAAAGCACAATACAATGGAGTCAGGAACAATGAATGGAGTGAATGCTTTCTGAAATTTAGACAGATATAGTGGTTTTCCCAATGTATTATTGGCTTCTCCTTGTACTGTATTCAACTCAAAATCTTCTGGCTGCCATGAAACCTTTAAATCAGAATACACCAATGTCTCACTGCTGAAACCCTATAGGAACTTTAAAAAAAATTAAATTCAGCATCAAATGACAGGGATTTTGTTCTGAAAGTTCAATTGTACACTAGATGAAATTTAAGAAGCTAAAGACTCTCAATCATTAAACAGTCTTACAGCAGACAGCTAAGCTTATTCAAATTCCATCCAATTTCTGCAGTTTCTGAAGGCACTGAAACTGGCAATGGTAAAAAGCAAAAAAAAAGAGAAGGCAATCAATTTAATAATTCCATAAACCACAAACAAATGAAGACTAGTTTCCTCTGTGGCATATAGTTAATCTTTTATATTATTTAATTTTTTAGTAAGATTGTTATGCAAGTAAGCTTGTCATTTAGTAAGCTCACTCACTTCTCTCCACATCCCCCACCCTGGTGGGATGTGGGGAGGAATGAGGGTAAAAAAGTAACATTTGTGGGTTGAGATAAGAAGAGTTCAATAACTGAAATAAGAAAAATATAATGACAATACTAATAATAACAAGTGATGCACAATAAAATTTCTCACCACCTGTTGACTTATGTCCAGCTTGGTCCCAAGCAAAGATCAGCCCCTCTGGGTAACTCCCCTCAATTTATATTTTGGGCATGATGTCCTATGCCATGGAATGTCCCTTCAGCTAGTTCAGGTCAGTCTCTTGTGCATGTTCTCACTGACAGAGCATGAGACACTGAAAAATCCTTGATTTAGGTACATTACTGCTCAACAAAAACTAAAACATCAGTTTGTTATCAACATTATTTTCAAACTAAATCCAAAAAAGAGCAGTGTACCAACTAGTAAGAAGAAAATTAACTCTATCACTGCTGAAACCAGAATAAAGCACTAAGGTCCTTCAGCAGTATCTTTGTCAAAGCTTCTCTGACAGCCCTTTACACTAATAGAATGTGATGGAACTTAGTCATCAAGACCTTTATCCCTTTTTCAGTTCCATCCAGACTGGATACATGAATTCAGAAGTTATATAAGAATAAGTTCTATGTCACAAAGAGAGTGGAATAAAATTAATTTATTCAGGAAATTTTGCTATAGTAGCTTCTTTTACTATATATGTCCAAATATATAAAACCATATTTTCATTTTTAAATACTGAGTCTTCTGGAATTTTGCCCCACAGAAAATTTTTCTTGTGTTTAAGAGAAAATTTTAAAAGTATATGCATGTTCAGACTATTTCTAAGGAATATGAATGCCATAGTTTCCACAGTCCTTTCTACAATAAAGATTCTTCTGTCTTGCTACAGCAATTCTTTAGACATTCTTTTACTTAAACCAAATTATTTCACTTTAAAGTACCTCTTCTTAGTCTAAACTTTATTATTTTATAAATAACACAATAACAGCATTATCTCAATAACTTTCCTATTTCCTGTCAAATTCAAAATAGGAAGCAAAATAGTTTCCTGAAGTGAAAGCTATATTCAGATTTATGCTAACCAGACCAACTGCAGTGTAAGCTGCATGGGAACATCTTCCACCTAAGTGAAAGAAATGAAAACCCAAGAAACAAAGTGAGAAGGAAAAAAAGAAACCAAAAGACTAAAGAATTACAGAATAGGATAACCAGTGTTTTCTCCAAGATGACAGGTAAGCAGATGAAGATTTCAGTGCTATTAAAAAGAAAAAAAAAAAAACAGAGGAAACTGGGTTCCCCGTAAACTAATTACTGAAATTCCCCACATAAGACAGAGTTCCCCACAAACTAATTACTGACGTTCCAAGTCACAAATAGGATCTCTGGTCTTCATAGCCCAAGTGAGTTCTATTATTACCCTACATAGCCTATTGTAAAAAACACAGTGTGCTTTAACCTTGTGTTTCAAGGTTAATGAACAGGAGGAATTATCCCCACAAAAGTACTTTCAAAAGATTCCAAGTCAGAGCTAAAATTTAACAGGACAATTACAAAGCAACAGTTCATAGACACTGGCTTAAACTGACCAAGCCAGAATTTGACCTGACACTTTGTTGGTCAGAGTGGTGGTCACAGTCTGATTAAAGGGTGGCTGCTTTTTAAACTTTGTAGATATAATTCCATAGTTGTTGGTTGATAGTTTTCATTATATTTGCCAAACTGTCATAAGCAAGCAAGACAAGCAAGTGAATTTTTAAAAACACACTGGTCTTCTATACCTATGTTTGAAGTGTTTTATAAACATTGCTGTTATCGGATCTTACTTTTGCAGCGTGGCGCAATCTATAAAATCAAAGTTACAGCTGGCAAGTTAGGCAAATGTTTCAGCATCCAAAACTTGTTGTTCATATCATACTTTAAAGAACTAGTACTTATTTATAATAACCTGTATTTAAAATATTTTCAAATTTTCAAGCTATTCCAATAGTGCCTTCCCTTCTATATCCAAAGAAGTACTTTAAAAAATATTGCTTTTATAAGGCCCAGTAACCTTGTTTGAAACAGTTCCTAGTTATGCATAAGATAGATGCTTAGCAGAGAGAGTTTATTAAAATTAAATACTTACATTATAAAAAGAAAGTTGCTTAATAGGAGAACAGATGGCTAATGGGCTGTGACTAGCCACAAATGGATTGTGAATATTACAGCAAGAATCTATCAACAGATAGGAAAATGATTCTGGACAAGGACTGATTACCTGCAGTCAGAACACAATCTAATTTTAAACCCTTTCATTTTGAGTTTTACTTTCTTTTTTTTTCTTTCAAATAATATGAACAATATGATGGAGTCACTTTGCTGGAAACAATTGAACAGAACTGACAAATTCATAATGCTTCAGACCATGAAATCCCAATTGGTCCAATCACAGATACATTTATCATGCCTGTAGAGATATTATTATAGTTACAAGTTATAGCCTTTCCCACTGTGATAACTACTTCTTTGAAATTGGCCAGTTTTTCAAAATAATCCACTCAAATTTCTTCAGAAGACCCAGCACAATCATTTTTTTAATCAGAAAGTTCTTTTGTAATTTTTTTTTCTTAAAAATGCACTTGAGAAGCACTCTAATAGAGCTTTTAACATAAAATAGTCGACCTAAAAGCTTTGTTCTCTGTGTCTGTTTTGAGATTTTGCACCCAAAGGTCAAAGCAAATGTGACTAAATTCACACATGACCGCTATCTGCATAAAGAACTTTCTTTTACACAATGAACATCAGTCTGCTTTGTTCCTATAAATTTTTGTAAGTATTTAAAATGCTGGCATAGGAAGCCCCGACTACTTTATTCTTTCTCTCAGTTCTTAGAACCAGAATAAGATACAAAAGCTGTCCAGGACAATATAGTACAAAAAAATCACACTAAGTTAAACAGCTAGATTAATTATAAATATTTATATGAATTTATTTAAGCTTAATTGGGCTGAATAATTAATTCCTGATCCCTTTCAGAAGCTGTCTTTCACTTTAGAGGTGTAAGAAACTGGTAATATTTTTCTAGTACACAGATAAACAGAAGAGTTTCTGTAACAGAAATGAATCAAAAGTAATTTCTCTTTGGACTAAATATCATAGAGCAGAGGACTATCCCATCTTCAATTATAGAATTCCAGTGATGGGGAATCCACAAAACTCAGACTTTATCAATGATTCACAGTTAAAATGTGCTTATCATATTTATATTTCACTTCTACTCTTAGTCTACATTTAACTTCTAAACATGGGCATTCACAATATTTTATTTCTAAAAGATCAGTTCATGTTTGAACTCACTAAGTTGCCTTTTTTTTTCCTTTTTAAATAATACCACTTCTCTGTACCTTCTAGCTTTTCATTGTAGTTATTTTGATCACAGACACAAAAAATCAGAATATTTCCATTGCAACCAGGACAGCAGGATACACAGAGCACTCAGATTTCTTACCCGTCATTCCCTAGTATTTATTGCATTTTTTTAAGAAACAGTTTTGTTGTACAAACTATTGTACTATTAAACATTTTATTATCTTCAAACCATTCATCACACCTATATTTTGCAATTATGTCCTGTAAACTTTTTAAAATTATATAACTTTATACTAGGGAGTAGTTCCACTGCATCGCATTTTTCACATTACATAGTCCAGGGAAAATATATTAAAACAAATCTTTTTGTAATTTTATCAAATTCTATTCACAGCCATTTTCCCACACCCAAAATTTGGGTAACATAGAACTACAGATATCTAATACAAAAATAGGTCCTTAATTATAATAACATATTTGAGAATTTGAAATTTGAAGCTAAAAAATACTGAATTAGGAATTTTTTCTTTAAATTCCTTGCCCTCAAAACTCCAATTTGTCTTGTGTGACACCAGTACTGCGATGTGAACTGTCAAGATACTAAGTTTTCTCTTTCCATAAATCACAGAAGATCACCAATTGCATTAAATGCTGCTAGCCTGCAAAAACAGAAAATGGTGTTAAAAAGAAGATGTAATGAGGCTTGAGTGTTTATATCTGTCATCACCTGCAACTTATTTCTTCCAGGGTCTGCAAAGTCCAGTGTAGTAATCAGTATTGAAGTTTTAAAAACCTCCTGACTGAATCACAAAATTATAGTTTGGTAGTTTGCTTGCATCAAAAAACCCATAAACAAACAAAAAACCCAAACAAACCAACTACTTTTGTGAATATCACGTATATCAATAGATTGGATCTTTTTTTCCTCACAGAAAGGGAAAAATTAACTAAGTAAATGATGATTCAGAAATGTTATGACTTCATTTTCATTTGTGTCCACTATCTGTGATCTTTTATTTTCTAAACTGATTTTAATTATTCCTTGTACTCCTGGGAAAATATTAGATAACCTGATGTTCAGGTCAGTTAGCAACCAAACAAAATCTCATGAACACAATAAAGTGTTCAAATATATAATAAATCACATAGTTCTACTCAGCTAAATGATGGATGAAATCCTGTCAGAAGAAAGAATTTGGGCTGTTTTGAAAATTTAGATAATTCAAACCTTCTCATACACACTTGGTTCCTGCCTAGTTAATCGCAAATGGAATAGTATTTCCTATCCACTGAGCAATGCAATCTAGTTTATAGATTATATAATTATATTTGTCCTTTTAATATTTATTCCAGAGATCTTGCTATTCTATGTCCTTATCTTAGAATCCTTCTCATTTCAATAAGATTATCAAGAGGCCCTTTTCCAAATACTTGTTAAATGAAGTTCTAAGGTAGCATTCTCCTGTACTTATAAACACCCAAAAAGTACTATTTGGTTTGCCCTTGGCTAGAAAACCTGCAAAAAGAAGGTTTCTGTGAAGGCCAGCTGACAAACAAGATCTTAAACTTTATTATCCAGAATTTTCCAACATGGTCCAAGTAAAAGGAAGATTAGACTAATTGAACGTAGCGCTTAATAATCAAATTGCTTCCAATCTTCAAAAGCGACCTCTGCTTCTTCATGCTTATCCATGGATTTAAGCTAAAAATTTTTACACCCATTGTGTCAATGACCTCTTTCTTATAAAGAGTAAAAGCACATTCTCATGAGTATTGCAGAGTTGCCTTCCGAGCAGGAGCCTCGTGTGAAGTATGGGGTGGAGGAAAGAGCACCTCCATTTGAGGACTTAAGGGTGAATCATGTGCCTTTCTCAGCTCACTTGTCTGAAGCAGCACAGTGGGAGAGGATTAATAAAACCTAGTTCCTCCAAACTTTCTCTTTGAAATTCTAAGCTTCTTACTGTAAGAACCTTAGGAGTAGTCTTGCTCTCCTTGATCTTCTGTACTCTGCCCCCAGATGCACATGCTCAAATAGGAAGAGTTAAGCAAAACTTCGGCCATAAAAATGCCTCAAATTTGCAACTACTAGATTGACTTTTTCTCACTTAGAACTCTCTCAACAGGGACTCAGAGTTCAGATTAGTAGTTGTTTCTAGTCTGCTTTCTTCTATAGGTGCAGGTGATTGCTATAGCACACAGAACTTGAAGAGGATGTTTCCAAGTCACAGAGTAGGACAACTCTGACTGAAATAGAAAAAGCAGAGCAAGGGTTACAAGCAGAAGATTGCCTTCCCTTTGTACACTTGACACTGGCCAGAAATCACGAGAGAACAGATTTCTACTGTTGCCATTCCCTGTTCAGAATTACTGTAATGAAGAAATACTTCAGACACACAGGGCAGCGTAAAGGACAGCTGAGGTAGTACTGTGAGTTTGGTTTTGGTTTTTTTGTTTTGGTTTGTTTTTTTGTTTGGTTGCTTTTTTTTGTGTGTGGGGGGGGGAAGTTGGGTTTTTTTGTTTGTTTTTTTTAATAAACAATCTTAAATCATGTGATAATCCTGCTTTTAGTATGTAAGAGTATATCTGGTTAGTTTTTTCTGGATTTACTGGTTCCAGACTCCTATCTGTGTTTTTTGCAGAACATATCTGCATGAATAAATTTGTAGGAGGATTTTAACTCAAATTCTTTGATCCGTACATGCTGAATTTTGTTTCTACTTCATAAGAAGAAGTAGCACACCCCCAAAATATTGCTCCAGGATTTTGACTTCACAAACAAGGCAAAATGTCCTCCATTGCTTCATGTCTAAAACCTCTCAACAAAAAATGTTGTCTCTTTTGCACTGTGGATAGACAACCAAATTAACTGTTTTAATTTAAATTCACATAATCTGATGCTCCATCTCCCTTCCTTATTCTTTTGTGACCCATTTTATTCTGTTGACTGAAAGCTGAAGCTGGTGTTAGAGGTCCCAGTCTCCTAGAGAAGAAAGAGGTCTTCATCATTCTCAGTATTTTTCACCCCAGGGCTCTATGTGTTTTTTTGCTCTGTACATCTTTTCAGTTTTACAGCACACCATGTGATTTCTTCCCAGAGTTTCATGTATTAATCACTGTCAACGAGTACAGAAAATCAGGTCATCTTTTCTGACTAGATATATTAGATGCACCATAGATTTCTTTTTATTGTAGCTCTACAAGCTGCTTTTGTTATCAAGTCCCACAAAGCCTATGAAACTTTTGCTAAAGGATAGTCAAGGAAAGTTGGTTTGATAATTGTTTCTATTCTCATAGTTCTTTGAGAACCAGAAGAGTTTTAATTCAGTCAAAATTTTATTAAATTCTTCATTTTAGTCACAGAACAATAGTTTGTTCTGCATGGGTGTCCACCCATATGGATTAGTTGTGCAGAACTCTTGCTCAGCTCTTATATAAACTTTAGTAGACACATTTGTTCCAGTCAATTGATAAAAATTTCAACAGATGAATGTCAACTCTTTAGCATAAACATATGAAAATTAATTGAAACCTCCCAAGTGGTACAATGCAGGTGACAGATGTAAAAGTGACATTGAATAGTAAGGGGATAAAGAAGACAAATAAGGCATTTTACACTGCATGATTTTGTTTTCAGTGTTGATTGCATGTTTCTTAAATATCCAATTAGCTAATTACATATTCATGTAATTCTATACACTTACTTTAATTAGGTCAGAAAAAAAAAAAAAGTAAATCAGTAAGTGTAGCCAAAAGATTCATTATTCAAAAATCTATATTCAGCTTATTTTATTTTTCAGGTTCAGAATTTATCAAAAATCCATTTTCAGCCCATACCACTTGCAAGAATTTTGATTTCTACTGTACAAAAGTTCTCCAGGTGCAATAACCACTCATCTTAGCATTAGAACATAATCCTGGCTACAGTTCTCATTAGTGAGCATATCACACATCATATAAATCTCTGATATCTCTTACTTTTTATAAGCAATTATTTGACATCTATCTACTTCATTCTGAAAAGTCAGTTTAACTTGGGGACACTGGATAGCTGTAATATATATTCTATGATATCTCTAAAACTAATAGATCTATTCTGTGACTATTACCTTTGCCAGTTCATTTCCATTTTCATCTTGTAGAGTTACAAGATAATATCAGACTCCAAAGTAATTTTTTTTTGGAGTAGACTGGAAAAAATGTGGTCTGGTTATTGAGAACTGTTTTGGAATAGGTTTTGTTATTGTTGTTTAGGGATTTTCAGTACAATTGCTGAAGTAAATAGTAAGTAAATAAAGTAAAGAAGTAAATATTTGAAACTGTTTTACGTGTAGTAGACTATTTAAGATGCTGAGGAGAAGTACTCTTACATCTCTAGAGCAGTTTTTGTGGTTACTGCATAGGTTCCTTTGATAATATTTTTTCAGCTTGTGGTCCTGTCATGTGCATATTGTTTCAGGATGGCTCCTTAGATTTTCCTTTTTTTTTTAATTAGAATGGTTGTTCTGTCTAAAGCTATGACTTTTGCACGTGCACATCTTTTAGATCAACCATTATCTTTTACTAAACCTTTTCCTATTACACTTTGGAAAGGACAGTCCATTGCCTTATGCGAGATATAAATGTTGTAATCCTTTAGTGACACCTAGATCCATTTTGATTTAGTATATACATTGCATTAACACTGCAAATGCAGCTCAGAAGACCTTTCAAATAAACTACATTACTTTAGGATTGCATAATTTAATGATTATCTTTTTTCTGTGTCAGTAACTGGCATATACCAAAGTGACAAAATAAAGGATTAAAAAAAGGGATTAAAAGGATAAAGTATTAAAAACTACCTCAGTATTTTGAAGACTACAGCATATACTCTACAAAATCAAGAGTGCTGCAGTTCATGAAAAGAAAGGGAGCTCTTAAGAGAAATAATACAGTTGTTAACACTTGTTTTTGACGCATGGAATTAGAAGAAATATGTCTCTGCATTTCAGCTTTAACCTCCACCTATAACTTGCAGTTGCCTAGTTCCCACCCCTACCTCTCTACAAATCCACACAACGTTCACTGTGCAAGTCACTTTTTCATTTCCAGTACTGAAGCACATAAGTGATTAATTTATTTTCACTACCTAGAACCCGGTAAAAAAAATTAGACAGGAGCAAAATGTTTCCATTCTTGTTTCACCTGTGTGTTTTATCCCTCCCCACTGCATTTGCTAGAGGCTGCATAAGTGAAAATTATCAGCCTGTTATTTTAGAGTGACAGGATACCCTGCACAGCCCTCTCCCAATGGAGTGGACTTCAGATTCTTTACTCACTCCTTTATCAAAGATATTTCATGTCTGTTACCTTGATATTTTTTCACATGCCTCTGGAATTTTCCATATCACTGAAGATGAAAATTTCTCTACGAATACAGTCTATCAACTCTACTTCTGGTGAATGTTTGGCTACCTTTTCTGCCAAAATGCAGCTCTAGGTATAAAGTACAGCAGGATTACTGTGACTTCTAAGAAGTTTATTTTGGATGAATAATATTTCAGAATGTATTCCTGCCAAAGGATTATCTGTGAATTCTAACTAGCATCCACTTCATATATCATTTGAGTCTGTTACAGTCCTCAACTATTGTAGCTTGATTTCAGTTTCTAATTTTAGTGGCTCCTGGGAATTTTTATTTATTTTTTCCTCTGACTAGGTGTTTGTTCTGTGTCCTTTGTGTCATTAAAACAATTGTCCTCCCTCCTTAATATAAACTAATATTTATATTAGATAGCTTTTACCTGATTCTTATTCCTTTTATTTACTCGAAAAATTACTTTTATTCTCATTATTTACTTACTAATAGCTGTATTTAGTGTAAAAATCTTGTGTGACTAAGGTTTTTTCCATGTTGCAGCATGAAAGTTCAACCATATAGGAGATGAAGATTAGAAGAATGACCTATATTTGTATTCCATTATCGTTTTCCTCTCTATAGTAAAAGGATAGTAAAAAGAATCTGGGTAGCTCCACTTTCTATAAAAAATACATTTCCAAAAGCCAAGGCATTTCCAGGATTGTACAATGAAACGTTTATAATAAAAGGACTAAAATAAGCTTCTATGATCACACCCAAAATACTATGTTCTAGGAAAAATTTTTTCAGATTTACATCCTGAATGGAAGATATTCTGTTTACATCATGATGACATTCATACTTGTAGCACAAGGAGCAAACGAGTCAGTTTCATAATTTGGATCAGAATGCAATTATTTTCATATAAGTGTGATGAAAACACCAGAGAGGAAATCACTGTCTGTTCTTTTTCTGATACTGACAGAAAATCAAATGGTGTAGGACACTTTTTACCCTAACAAGTCTGTTGAAAACAAACACTGATTGACTGACCTACCATTTCTGCTTGGAACTTCTTCCAAAAAAATCTCAAGAAGGCTTTGGGAAAATGTTACAGTATTATATGAAACAGATGCTACAGTTTTTAAAATCAAAAAAAAAAAAAAATCCAACTCCCACTAAAAGTTAGTTGGAAAGCTTTTGTAAAATGTAAGTAAGGATAGGATAAAACCCAGATTGATGACTTGGTTTTCAATACATTTTGAAAATATTTTTGCATCACGAAAAGAATTTTTTACTAAACTCAAAACATTTAAATCTAGAACCAAAAAAACCCAACATTATTTTGATTGTGATAAATTGTGCAATCCAGATTTATAGCAACCTATCTGTTTAGAAGTACATGTCAACAACCCAGTAAAGTGTCCTCTAGTAAAGTACAAATGTGGCCATCTATATACTTATCTCCCAAACCTGCTTCATATTCTGCTATACATTCCTCTGAAAGAGGTTTACCATTTTAAATTTTCCTAAAAAATTTATAAGTGATAAGTCAGATTCTTCTATTATTATTATTATTATTATTATTATTATTATTATTATTACTTCTACTATTGTTACTATTTGTCATGGTAAAATGGCAATAGTCAGATTTAGGGTACATCTAACATAAGCATGGCAGGAGTCAGCTGTTTGGGCTGGATGTTCTGATGGATGTAGGCTTCTGGAATTACCTCTGTTTTGTTTTATTTTGATTTGCTTTTTTCCTATTTAAGTGTGCTATTTACAATCTCAACATTGTTCTCATACTGTGTTATGCACTATAGACAAATGCCTCTAGCTCAGGGCAGTTCACCTGGCAGCCTAGACCTTAGCAAATTTTCTCCTGCACAAAATATCACTAAAGACTGTTTGCAAAGCATATTTCCTGGGGTCATACATTGTAAGCTTTAAGACTTACATTTTCTTCTTACAAAGTCCTGATTCTTCCATGCTTTCTCTATCCTATTTGGCATAGGTTCCTGCCTACTGTATATATGTTGTGGCTTAGTGCTCATCTTAAATGCAGAGCTTTTTTGTACATTTCTGTATACAAATTACTGTAACTTACTTGGAGGCACTTTCTACTTCTTTCCACAATTAGGTGTAATTTTCAACTTTTAGAATTAAAATCCAAGATTTTTTTTTATTTTTTGAATCTTCACATTGATTTCTATTTTGATAGGCTTCTTCTAAACATAGACAAAGTTTATACTTGAATCTGTTTTGTCTGGGTTAGTAACTGATGCCGGTTAAAAAAATGTATTTTTCTGTCCCTCATTGAATACAATGACATTGTTTGACAATTCTTGGAACTGGGAAGTGACAACAGTGGAAAAGACCTTTTATTGTCAAATACCATGTCGGTAGTAAACTACAGGAGAAGACAGGGACTCTTTGTGTTCTATTAACTGGCATCTGAGCAGCATCTAGCTTTGCCTTAAAGGCAGCAGATCCAATTTCCTTTGGTATTGGTAACCTAGAAAGGGCCACCGCACTTAACTCTTATATCTCAAGTTACTACAGTGTCATCACCTGCTCCTCACACAGGGCACCAGTTGTCTTCACTTGCACTTAAAACAAGACACCAATTTGACAGTGGTTGCATGACTGACACCAGCGCCAGTCCCTTGTTACCTAAAATCTTCCCTGATTGTCAGTGGGCTCAAAAGGGTGACACCAAAAATGGCAGCAAATAACAGCAGTGTATTAAAATCTTCTGCCTTTTCTCTGTTGCAATCCCACAGGCAGCACCACACAATACAGGCTCCTTCATCTAACAGCACAGCCTACTAGCTCCAACACCTCTCTCCTTTTAGCTTTTTTGTGCCTCTTCTCTCACATGCATAACACCTGTTTGCCATTTTACGCTTTTGTGGTTGGTCAATACACATCAACATTCCATTCTTCTCCTTCAATGCTGTTCACCTATCTTAAACAGCTGCACCCCATAATGGATGAGGCTTAGCTGCAGCCCCATTCTTAATTTCTGACAATCTATTCTCCTACACTACAGATCCTAGTGTTAAATGCCTCTTCAGCCTTTCCATTTCCTGCCTTTGGTAATTGCACCATAGGATACTCTTAAAAACCAACAGATGCAATACAAATAGTTATGTCTTTTAAAAGTGCACTGTACAGAACAACTTTAGCAAAGAGGTAGGTATAACAAGAAATCCTAGTCTTCATAACACCAAAATCAAGTGCATCTTAAGCACAAGTGGCTTTCCAATACTGATCTGTAAGGTTGTAGTGTAATTATATCATCTTAATACCATCTCAGAAGCTGGGCTAAGGCAGTTTCTAAAATGGGAAAAATAAGCAAATAGTTGGAACAGTGACAGTAGCAGAATAAAAACTCATTCTGCACTACATTTTTAATACTTTTTAAAACAGAGCCATAGGAAATTGGTCCAAATAGTAATTAATTATATTATGAACAAAGCCCTACTTAAATCATAGTTCAAGAAGCTACCCCCACCCCAGGAATACTTAGTCTAGTGAGCCTTGCAGTTCTTAGAGGTCATTCAGAAGTGTTGAATACATGTTTGGAGGCACTGAATACCACTGCAGAAAAAAACAGCTCAACAGGAGATAATGCAAGTTCATACTTGCTCTTATTGAGAGCAGTTTTGTTGAGAAGAACTTGGAGGTTCTGCTTGATGAGAAGCTCAACATGAACTGATAATTTGTATTTGCAGCCCAAAAAGCCATCCTGGGCTCCATCAAAAGCAGCATGACGAAAAGGGTAAGAAGGGAATTTTCCCCTTCTACTCGGCTTTCATGAGGCTCCATCTGGAGTGCTGCATCTGGCTCTGGGTTCTCCAGCACAAGAAGGACATTGACATGTTGGAGATAGATCAGAGGAGGGGCACAAATATGATGAGAAATCTGCAGTACCTCTCCTGTGAAGGCAAGCTAGGAGAGTTGCCATTGTTCAGCCTGGAGAAGAGAAGGCCCCAGCAAGACCTTAGAACAGTTTTCCAGTACCTTAAGGGTGTTACAAAAAGGTGGAGAGGGACTTTTTGCAAGTTCATGTAGTAATAAATGAAGAAGGAATGAATGGGTTTGAACTGTCAGAGGGCAGGTTTAAATTAAATGTGAGGAAAAAATTCTTCACTGTGACAATGATGAGACACTAGCACAGGTTTTCTAGAAAAGCTGTGAATGCCCCATCCCTGGAAGTGTTAAAGGCTAAGCTGGATAAGTCTTTGAACTATCCGGTGGAGGGAAGTCATCCCTGTCCATGGCAGGGGGTTTGGAACTAAATGATCTTTAAGGGTTTTTCCAAACCAAACCATTATATGATTTTATGATTTATCTTTAAAAAAAAATGTAGATCATAAGATAGTATTCACTAATATGGAAAATCTAAATTCTTCTATCATAGATAAAATCATAGAATAAACTGAGTTTGAAGGGACCTACAAGGATCATTGAGTCCAGGTCCTGCTCTACACATCTCACCCCAAGAGTCACACCGTGTGCCAAGAGTGTTGTCCAAATTCTTGAACTCTGTCAGACTGGTGCTGTGACCACTGCCCTGGGGAGCCTGTGCCAGTGCCCAACCACCCTTCACCCTCTGAGTGAAGAAACTTTTCCTAATATCCAACCTAAACCTCCCCTGACTCAGCTTCATGCTCATTCTCAGAGTCCTGTGCCTGATCACAAGGCTGAAGAGGTTGGTTCCTGCCCTTTTCTTGCCCTCATGAGAATGTTGAAGACCACAGTGATGTCTCCCCTTGGTCTCCTCTTTTCTAGGCTGAACAGGTAAAGTGCCTTCAGCCAGTCTTCATATGGCTTCCCCTCATGGCCTTTCACCATTGTCATGGCCCTCCTTTGGACACGCTGATAATTTAATGCCTTTCTTACATTTTGGCACCCAAAACTGCCCCCAGCACTGGAAGTGAGGCTGCCGCAGTGCAGCAGGATGCAGGGCTTTCCTGTCTTTGATGCTGTGCCTGATGCACCCCAGGACAGGGTTTGCCCTCCTGGCTGCCAGGACACTGCAGGCTCATGTCCATCTTTCCCTCAACCAGAACCTCCAGGTCTCTTTCCACAGCTCTGCTCTCCAGCCTCTGATTCCCCAGTCTATACACACAACCAAGGCTGACCCATTGCAGGTACAAAATCTGACACTATCCCATGTTAATATTCACAGGGTTGGAGATTGCCCATCTCTCTAATTTGTCCATGAAAACTTAAATCCTACTTTTAATCCCTCTGGCTCACAGGTTCCTTTTGTTTCTAAAGTAGTTCAATTTTAGAAGATATTAAATATCATCTCTTTTTACCAGACATCTCTGGGAATTCTTCCTATTTATCATTTAGTTGCAGGATTTCCATTAAAGCAACACCCCAAACATCTGATACTTGATATCTACCCAGGTTTTCAACATATTTTTCTAAATTTTTTAATTAAAACATTCATAATGTCTCTAAAAGGTAAATGTAGTAATGCATCCCCTGGTATAGATTAAGAAAAAATCAAAATAAATTTAGATTAAGTAAATAATAATATTGAGAAAAAACAATAAAAAATATCAGATCACATTTCTTTACAGATTAGACTGTTAACACTGAAGAACTACCCAAAGTCATCCTTCTTACAAAGGCTGATATGGCTGAAACCTGCTATTAATTTAATTTTGCTCCAGCATGATGAGTCACAGACTAATTTAATCAACCTTGGGCTATATTTAGATCTGTGTCAAAATCTAAGTTTTTTGCGTCCAAAATCCAATCCAATTATTCCAGGATGAAGCTAAAGAAAACAGAAATAATTTTGAGGGTTAAACATAGACAGGTTTTAATCACTTACCTTTATACTGGGAATAAGCGGGGACATGTCTGGTTATTTTTGCTGCACAGAATATGAAGGAACCAGGAAATTCTTATCAGATTTAAGAAGCCATCTTTGCAACATCTCTGAGGAATAAAAGCCTTCATTTAAGACACTGTCCAGTTAATATTTTTAATGCATTCATGAATAAGATACTAGATTTTGTTTTAACAGAAATCTAGTTTACTCAAATGTGTAGTACTTGGAACCGGGCTGAGAAATCAGTGCATTACTAAACCAGCACAAGTCATATATACATTCAAGCATTTAATAAGCTGATAAAGTGTACTGAGGTATTGTCACACCTAACCATTGACTTTGTAGTACCCATGATCAAAGGCCCATTAAAATTTCCTGTGGTTATTTAACCTTACTTAAGCTTGCACATTGTTACAGACTGACAAATCCCATTGTGTCCTGCTATCAAAGCCAAATTCAATTCTAAACCTTTCCATCTTATCATTCACATGAAAAGTTCATACAGAATGAGGCTGAAGAGCTCTCAGGACCCCTAATCAATACCTGCCTTATATATTTAGATTAGATATATCATGATGCTTTCTTGAAGGACTCTTAACACCTACTGGTGACATTGGCTGATATTGTTGTCATGCAGATTATCACTCAGACTAGCATAAATCAAATAAAAAGTAGAGTGTTTTGTCTACTTAAAATATTACAGTTAAATTATTCTATTATTGAGTTGTGCACTACCTATAAAGGCTTTCTTCAGAATATTAATTTCCAGAAATCCCACTTCAAATGATCATGCAAAGATTTCAGTGATTTGAAACAAATATAATTTCTACTGTTTCATTACAGAATGTGTGGAAGATTAATTTTCCAAGGAATGTTTTGCAATTATTTACCTTCATTTTTAACACATGTAATTCATACATGTGCCTACATCTTCACGGCCAGAAGACTTTCCTGGCATTTCATGTATTTGATTTGAAAAACAAACTCACATCCAATATTACATCTGGTCAGACAGATTTTTAATTTCTTCAATTTGTGCAGTTTTTATCACTTTTAATAGTCAAGTTGCAAAGAAGGAAAGATTTGTATTCTGGCTGTATTTTGGTCACTCTATTCAGTCATTTCTATATATAAAGTTTAGAGAATGTGCCAAGTATTCTTTGGCATGATGTTTTCAAGAAGATATTTATAGATCCACTAGGTAATATAAGATATTTATAGAAGATGGTATGAGATATGCTCAAAAAAGAGCAAGATGGTAAGAGAATAGCAACCTAACATATGAGAAAAACTTCCAGACAGTCATTTTCACTTCCAGCTCTTCTTTAGATACCCTAGTAGAGAATAATATTATAGAAAACATCACACAGAAGAAGTAGCCAGCCCTTTCAAAAAGTAGAGGAATGAAAAAATTTGTAATGACAAAATAGTCCGCTTGTGTTTATCTAGCATTTCTTGCTGGGATAATATTAAAAGGGTATTTTTAATAGATTAAAATATTTAAAGATATCAGTAATAAGACATGGATTTTGCTCCTAGACAGTGTTATTGTGGTATAGAACCTGATTTTTTGTGGATGGCAATCCTGATTATATATCCACAATACTACGTAAATAAAAATTATTTTAAAACCTTTGCCTGTGACAGCTTAATCTCTTTGGAGTGGGTTTTCTGGAGTTACCTTTTCTATAGGTCTCTCAGCTTTTACTTGGGAATGAGTTTACAGCAAGTATAAACCCCCCAAAAATGTGACTTGCTAATAATGGTCAGTCTTTCCTATTTAAACTTATGCTTTAAAGCTTAGAAAGAATTATTTTATGATTTTGGGGAATGAGTGCAAAAAAACATCACCTCTTATAGTTCTAGTGTCTTTGGTTTAATTGTCATAATGTCCTACAAATAGAAGAATTATTTCTGGTGAATAACACCTAAACTACAGGTAATGTGCTAATGAAATTTCAGGGTTCTAACTTAGACAATGGAGAGTAAACCTGCAGATAAATAGATTGTATCATCTACAAAACCTGGACTCTACTTCAGTCATGAGTAATACCATTGAAGTATTTGGGAATTGCTTCTGGAATATTATTATCTGACATGCACTTCAAAGATTAATTTGGAGAAGAGCATTACACTAACAGTCAGTTCTGCTGTCCAACAGCTGGTGGATTTTCACTAAGTGTCTCAGCTTTAGCATCTCTTTCCTGAGTGAGAATACAATCCTGATTTAATTCAGTGGGTTTAGTTCACATAACACAAATGTACAGGTATTTTAAAGAATTATACACTTTGACTGCTTGAAAGCTTATTTTGAAAGCTTCTAGCATTTATCTGGTTCAAACTCTCAGCACTCCCATCCAATAGTAGAAGGCTAAAAAAACCACATGACCTAATCACGTCTTTAGACTGGTATCTCCAGTTTCTCTGCATTCTGCCCATCTGCTTTTAGAGTTAAAATTGTGACCATCAAGACAGTTGCAAGATCAAAGTCAAAGCCTTGGGAACACAGTTTAGAGATAAAAAAGCAAGAGGTAATAAAATTTACCTATATGAGATCTCTGCAAGGCAACCTCCTAACCAAAACTCTAAGCTAGCCCCCCAGCTCACTGGTTTATGGAAATGCTCCGAGGTAGCTGCAGGTTTGCCAAAGCCTCATGCTTATTCTCCAAGTAGTTGAGACTAGCATGAATGCCTAAACACTGATCAGGTTCCCTGGTTTGCCTGACCTACTCCTACTAGCCAGCCCATTAGCATACATACTTAAAACTTGGATAGTCTCTGACAGGGTCTCCTCTGGAAATAAGAGTGGGCTGTTTTCTATTTATTCTCCCTATGAAATCTACTGTATTGAAAAACAGCTTTAGCTTGAGTCCATATTCTTTCTGCCTGTGATCTGAGCTCCTATGGAAATTTTGATCTTCTGTCTGTATTTTTTCCTATACCTGATGATTTCAGAAAACCTAGCAGAGCAAGCAGGTGTTTCAGAAAGAAAAGTCATATGAAAACAGATATTCGAAAAAGAAAACAGTGCAGAGTTCCCAATGATTTTTGATTAATGGCTTTAGTTTTTCATCTGCATAAGCAACTCCTACTTTTAAGACTATGAGTTAACCTACCCTGTGGCTATGTTTGTCATTACAAATCTTGAGAGAATATATTTACAAGGATGATTTTTTTTTTTTTTTTTCACTTGAATAGATTTACTAAAACCTCAGTTTTTGTACGTGGTCTGTAAGGAGAGGCTAAGACTGCCTTGTGCTGGATGGGCACAGCTAATTCCAGATACCTCCGTAGCAGACCCAGTGCATGACATGACTGAGCCCATCAGCTCCAGGTGTGGCACCTTGGGAAAACATATGTAAGAAAGGGCAGAAAATGCCACATGGTGAGAAGAGAAGAGAACATAGGAAGAGAGAAAAATAGGGAGATAGCATCCTGCAGAGCTCAAGGTCAGAGAATAAGGAGGGACTCAGGAGACAAAGCAAAATTTTCTTTTCAGTGTTTGGAAAGGACCCCATGATGGGTCCAGTGAACACTTCCTCAGGGAACTGTGACATCAGGAAGGACAGACACTGGAGCAGGAAAAACGTGTGAGGAGAGGAGTTCCAGAGAGAACCTGTTATGAAATTATTACAGCCCCCTGTGCTTTTTTCAGGGGCAGAAAGGGCAGCATGGGTAGGAAGAGAGGTTGTGAGTGAAGGCATGAACAAAAATCTGGCAAATAGGAAGAATGACATTTTGTTTACTATCTTTGATTCTTACCATCCTCAGACTCTTTTATTTGGAATTAAATTTGTTTTCACCAAGTCAAATCTGTTTTGCCTCTGACAGTAACTAATAAGCTATCTCATATTTTATCTTGACCCACAAACTTTTTCATCATACTTTCTCCTCCTGTTCTGTTGGGGAGGGAAGATGGGTGGCCAGATGGGTGTTTGATATTTAATCAAGGTTAACCCAGAAAGAACGTGTACTAATTCCATTTTAGGAAACAGGAAACTAAATAACTTTTTCTAAATGAAGTTTTCAAACACGAGACACGTGTTCTAGACTCATCTTGCTAAAAACTATGCACAAATTTTTTCCTGCTTTTTGTCAAGAAACAAATTAACAAAGATTATCAGTTTTGTCCCAGAAGTACAAGAAACCTGATAACATAATTTTAGTCTCTTTCTGAATCTAATATAAATGGATTATTTTAGTTTCAGTCAATCTAAAATGTATAAGCAAAGTTCATTTGAAATGTATGGGGGTGCTCTTCTCAATATTGCCTAAAGCTACTTTAGAAAAAAAAGTGTTTGAAGTTTTACAGGATTGGATCCAGAGAGTGCTGTCTTTTAATGAGAGAATATTCTTCACCACCTTATATTACCTTACTGAATACTTATTTTTGACAACTTGCATGAGTTATCATAATGTTTTCTAGCAATAAAAAAATAAAAACTTTCTTGTTCTCTGGATTTATTGAGCTTAAAGCATGTATCATTAAAGAAATCATAACTGCAAGTATACAATATTGATTTCTGTTATGAATGTTCTGTCACATTATCAAGACCAGAGACCTGTTACCTGAATTACACTTATTTGACAGAACTATGTCCCTGATTAGCAGCTAAATAAGCTTTTCCTTTAAAGCTCTCCAGTTTCATTTGATTATTCACTCAACATATTTTTTACTTTTCTTGATAAATCTATAAAATCTTAAAAATATAAAATCTCAGTTAATGTTTTAATTCACTGAACAAGTCTACCATGAATTGCATTATTTAATTTTTGCAATGTAATTTAACAATTAAAATTATAAAGAGAGAACTGAAATTTTATAGATTTAGGTCCCTCTATTTTATTCCTTAAGGGTTTTTCATTTTTTTTGAGCTGGCTTATTTTGTCAGACACTCATACTTTCTTTGTTCTAGTTAAGAGGTGAAGAAACAAGAATCTTTTCTTACAATTGAGATAGCTAGCCAAATATTTGTTTATATTATTTAGGATAATATAAACACATATTTAAGAAAACAAAAAGTACTAGAGTAAAAGTTCAATTTTAACACTGACAGATTTAAACAAAGTGTTTTCATTCCTTAGTAATAACTATGTGCCCTCCAGCTACAGAAAATAATGATATTATTACGTCTAGAATATAGACATAAATTTTTTGTCAAGTAGAAATAATTTCAGGACCACCTGGAGCCCTAATAAAGACTAGAACAGTTCCAGACTTTAGACTGTTGTGGCAATTACTGTAGAAGAACTTAAATGAGTAATTTACATACTTGTCAACATCTGAGAGGTAAACATGCATGCCCGTTTTGGAAACATGACAGCAACATAACAGTTCAGAAGGAAAACACAAGTTTGACAGCTTCTAAATCTTAATTCCAGCTTCCATTTTATTAAATAAGATTTAGATTCTACGTTACTTACACATTCTAATTGCCTAAATCTTCCTTCATGCCATTGCTTTATATCATATTTCTACTTGGTTATTTTTCAATAACTATGATGAAAAAGGATATCAGTACATACAGTACTGTATCTTTATTTTTCTAATAGACAAAGATTTAAAAAAATCAGTCAAAGTGAAACATCCACAGTCTTGTGAGTTGCTTAGGATAGGTCTCATTTTAACTCCACAAGCTTCAATTAAGTTCATTGAAGCTGTCTAGAAATGATTAATGATGAAAGAAATTAAGATGCTGGAAAGTCATACCTGAGAGAATAATTTATAAGGCATACTTCCACAGGCTTGACTAGCAGGAGATCTAAACAAATGGTGAGGCTAGAAAAGTGGTGAAAGGATATCTAGCCTTATCTATGGCAACGTCATCAAGATCTGCATCACACAGCTATTTAATATTGAGGCTACAGAGGCTCAAAATTTTAAGTGTCCCATCATCTTGTGGGATACTCAAACCAAGCTAAACAACAAATACTGCACACAACATGGAAAGCTTAACAACAGAGAGGAAGATGCAATGGGTCACAGTCCAATCTTATAATATTACCACACCACTGAATTATTTTGTTATCTGTAATTTAAGTTGAATTTTCTTACATGCGTTACTCATTCCTTTATGATGGCTGTCAATATGTCCTTTTTTAATTGGACTTCCAACCCAATAATCGGTAGTTTATACCATTTTTTTCCAACAGCTTTTTTGTTCTAATTTTTTTTTTTTTTTAATTTTAATTTTGCATCTTCAGTATTAGACTTTTTTTCAGCACAGGTTTACAGAAAGCACTTGACTTCTCTCTCAATCAGTGTTTTGATAGCTCTGTGGTCTTTGCTTAAATCCACCATTGCTTAAATCTTCATAAACAGTAGCCTTTTGGCAACTGTTGCCTCCCCCCCTCCAGAAAGGATAGTCTGACTTGTTCAAGTGAAATCTGATCACTGTCTTGCACAGTACTTTTCCTTATAAAATAACGATAAACAGGTGCTATTTCTAGAAACATTAAGATCTTCTTTCCAGAGGTTTGCAGCTGTTTCTTTGTAATAGGAAATGTACGCATCCATCACTATTTCAAACACTGTTGACTTTCATGTCATTCAGTTGTTCCAGTATCGTATTCTGAAGGTCTTAGTAACAGTACTACCAAGCTATTTTCTGTGGACCAATATCTACTTTTCTTGCTCTGGAACCAGAACAATATATGTAAAATAACTGCTTGCATTTCTACTTTACAATGCTTTCTAAAAGACTGACACATCCAAGAATGTCCAGCCTCTGGAGGATTAAAACAATACACCACTGTAAGAGTTCTGAATTCAAGCTCTTGCTCCCAGCCTTTTGGAGGGGGAATCAAAACACACCCTAAAATGGTATCAAGTCTTTGTCTGATGTCTTAGGAAGGCAAGACTTTTTGATCACTCTTCTTAAATTACCTAGAATGTCAATACTGTTTTCTCCTACATACTAAAAATATTTTGTCAATGGTAGAATAGATCTTATTAGGTTTTTTTTGTGACAAAAGGCAAATATTATATCAGGTTAGGCTCTGTGAAAATACTTAGTCTGGTTAGACCATCTAATTTCCAGATTTAACCAGTATCTTTGCCTAGTGCTCACTGAATCATGTACATAAACCAGCCTGGGCCAGCAATAACTTAGCTGTCTTTATAGTGCATTCCTTTATGAAGTACAGACACATCCAAACAGTTTCTAGATTTAAACCCATATTCTCCTTAAATCAGGTCTAAATTGGAAAAACTACATGTTTAATACAACTGATGAATTTCAAAGGTTTTACCAAAATATCAGCTTCTTTCACTTTTCCATGATCCTTCTATTTTGATATCAGTCAACTTCTAAGTTCTATGTGCTTTTGAACATGACACTGACAAAAAGTTGTGTGATTTTGTTCTTAATTCACCACATTCCTTCAGTGATTTTGATTTATTATGGGGTTTTTTTTTAGTTCTCTATATGCTTTCATAATACTTTAATACAATACTTAAAAAAAACTTGAAACAACAAAACAAAGTTAATTAAATTCCATCGACATACAACAACCATCTAATATTTTTAACACTTTAATAAAAGGATTGAACAGCCACCTGTGGATCGGATGTTCATCTAATTGCCCTTCCACTGATCCACCTTACTTTCTAAAGAGAAGACAGCAGAAACTACAAAGTTACATTAGAGTTGAGATTACTTTTGTTTCCAGAGTTCAGTCAATTGGGATTAATTAAAAAAATTGAATAAAAATTATTATCTCCAGCATGATGAAAGAAACCCATAATCTCAAAATTCAGTTCTTCCCATCTGATTCTCACTGATAAGGAAACACCAAAATAAAATTCAATTATAGAATGCATATAGTTGATAATACTATTACTAAATAAATGGATTCTGATTATTATAGTCCCAGAGGAAAAAGCAAAAAATATAGTGACACCTTCCTTGCTTTCTTATAATCAGCTTTCAAAATATAAAATTCAATGTCTGAATTCCTTATAGTGATTAACACATTCACACTGATTTTCTGCTTCCTCCCTGCAGATACATTGCAGCAATGAGTCTATTATTGTTCATTTAACTAACTACACATTCAGCTATTACAGATCACTTTGAAGCTTTCATAAAGTATGAGAGAGAACATTCTTTTAAAGTACTTTCAGTGCCTGCCAATTTGATAAATACATGCATTTACTGTCATAAATACAGCCAAGGTTTAGAAAATGAGGGATATTATAAAATGTTTTGCTACTTTCTTGCAAATTTTTGACAATTTTACTCATGGTATATGTGTCAGAGTGTGACTGAGGTGTTTTACAAAGATAACGAGCATTCCTAGAGAAACAGGGTTCCTTTATTAACTTTACATACTCTCTAAAAAAATATAAGTCCATGCTTTTAAGACTGAGATAGAATGTTTCTTTAATTTCTGTAGAATAAATTTTGATTATACTACTTGAATTTTCTTTGGTTTAAAAGCAGATTATATCCTCATTTGCATCTACTTTATCTCAGCTTTTTACAGTCCACTACATTAATGTGTTTGTTTATTTTTTTCCCAAGTCACCTCTAGTTCTTTTTCATTCCTTATCCATACTTGCATGCTGATATTCAATATGCAGTACAAGACCAATCTCAATTCCTTAGCTCTGTAGTGAGAAAATTTAAAAAATATGTTACACAGGTTTTCTCATTAAGGTTATTTGCTTTTACTTTTCCACTGATTGACTTGTTGAGGTTTGTTGTCAGCTTATTTTTGCTTCTTCACTTTTCTAGTTTTCTGTTTTGTACAAGGGGAAGTCTTGTTTCTACCAATTGTAATTTGTATCTAGAATCTAGTTTCTACCAATTTGGAATTTTTTTTCTTCTATGAGAGGCAGGCTGATGAAGTGTAAAGCAAAAAGTTTAAAACCAATTTATGTCAATATTATTCCACTTAATAGATAATTAAACTTTTGAAAAAGAAAGCAATTATTATTTTCACAATTGAAGAGCAGACCTCATTTTTAAAAAGCTAGTGTCAAATTCTTATTACCTTTTACTGGAAAAATATTTTGTTCTCTCTTGCAGATTAGAATGGTCAGAGGACAGTTATTTCAAAAAGTCCTAGAGTCCCAACTGAAAGATTGAAGACCTTTGTTGTATTTCTCAGCTGAAAATTCTGGGTGTTCTGCATGAAAAGTAAATTCCTTATGAGTGGTACAAGTCCTTTATTACTGGCAAGTATTTGACATCTCCTTGGCTCCTAGTACTCTACTGAGAAAATGGTTTCTAGCTTTTTTCCTTTTATTTTCATATTTCCATTAAAAAATTACAGAGACTGATTTTTTCCTTTGCTTCCCTAGCTGTAATTACATGACAAAAAGTCCTTTATGTTCTCCTGGGTAATTTGTGAAATTTCATGACTTTTCAAATATGTAGTTAATTACTGATAACAATGGCTTAAAAGAAGTTTTCCTAATTTACAGCTCAAATAATTCCTTGGTACATATTTTATTTACATATGCTACCTGCAAATAAGAAATAAATATTTTCTTAAATAAATAAATATGATCAGGTCTATACCTAAAATTTACAAAAGCCTAGTAATTGTAGTGTCATGTTATCAGCTTGGTCCATAACCCACGCATGGTGTTTTGATGTTAAAGTGCAAAAAATAAAAAAAATAGAAGAAAGATTTCCTACTGTTTGGAGAGTCCTGAAAATATCTGTGCCTGGTCGGAAATGTGAGGGACACAGTGTTCCTCTTCAGAACAACTTGTCTTGATTTTGTATTTTAAAGTGTGAGCTTTAATTAAAAGAAAAGAATCTTTAATGACTAATTGTTATTGACACCTAAATATATCCTTACTTAGTAAATAATTGACTAAAACCAGCTTTTAAAAAACACCTATTTCTTACAGCATTCCAAGGCACTTAATGCATGTCCCAGCAGGAGCTGATGTTTTAATGATATAACACTGTACCTCCTATAAAGAAGAGTAATGTCAGGAAGCATTGTAGGAAAAACAATTTAGCAAGACTTGAAGAGAACCAGAGCAACAAATTCAGATAAATCTGACTTCACTTAGGTCTTAAAGGCAAGATTTACTTTCTTTCAGATCAATTGAGCCTCTCTTAATCACTTTTTTTAGCAAGACAAAATTAGAACCAACCTTTTAATGATACTGTAATGCTAGTTCCATTTGTGTATTCAGGTAATACAGAATACACCCCCAACCAAGATTTGCAAATAAAGTGAAAATGCATTTAATTACTTATTTTACATTTATATTTAAGTATATAATATTTATAACTATCCGATGCAATGGAATCTTCTTTGATTTGAGAAGTGTCCCTGATCAGCATGTGTTGCTTCTTCTGCTTCAGCTTACCTTATTCACAAGTTATTAAACAAACCTGGTGTGCTGCTTGTGGCTGGGATAGAGTAAATTTTTTTTAACAGTGATCCTATGGGGCTGTGTTTTGGATTTGTTCTGAACACAATTTTAATAATGTTTCTGGTTTTGTGTAAGCTGAGCAAGACTTATACAGAGCCAAGACCTTTCCTGCTTTTCATATGGCCATGCCAGCAAGGAAGTTGGATGTATATGGAAGGAGACACAGACAAGACAGCTGACCCTAGATGACCAAAGGGATATTCCGTTCCATGTGACATCATGCTCAACACATAAAGTGGAGGAAAACGGAAGATGTGAGGGTATGTTTGAAGTGATGGCATTTGCCTTCTCAAGTGACCATTACAAATAATGTGGCCCTTCTCTCCTGGAGATGGCTGAACATCTGCCTATCTAGGAAGCTGTGAATTCATTCCTTGTTTTACCTTCCCTCTGTGCATAGATTTCACTTTCCCTATTAAACTGTCTTTATCTGAATTCATGTCTTTTACCCTCCCAATTTTCTCCCCAGTCCTATGGGTGGGGGAGTGACCAAGAAGCTGTGTGGAGCTTGGTTGACTGCTGGGGTGAAACCACAACACTTGGGCATCTGTGAGCTGGCAACACTGCAGTCATTTCCATCAGCCCATGACTGCCTGTGTAGGCTCAGCCAGTTTAGGCTAGCAGGTGATGGTAGAGCTCTTGTGAAGGCTTCCCACTAGCAATCCAGCAGAATCTTCCCCCTGCTTCAGTCTGGTGTCCCTCACATGGGTGATGGTCCTACAGCAACTTCTCCAATGCAAGTCCAACCCACTAACAACAATTCGCCACAAAGTGCTGCAATGTGGGTCACTCTTCCATGGAGTCCAGTCCTTCAAGAAAGCCTGCTCCAGCATGGGACCACCACAGGATCACAAATCCTACCAGGAAACCTACTACAATGTGGGATCCTTTCTCTATGGGTCTGCCGGTCCCTGCAGGACCCTTCTCAGCTCTGGTCTCCCACAGGGTCACAACCTGCTCTCAGGCATCCAGCTGCTGTGTGTGGTATCCCCCCCAGGCTGCTGGTGGACCTCTGGGCTGCATGGATTTCCATGGGCTGCAGGGGCACAGCTGCCTCACCACGGTCTGCACCACAGGCTTCAGGGGAATCTCAGCTCTGGTGCCTGAAGCACTTCCTGCCCCTCCTTTTCCTCTTACATGAGCTATTCCTCTCACGTATTCTCATTTCATTCTTCCCTGGATGCAATTACATCTGCACAATAAGTTTTATATTTTCTTTCTTAAATATGTTATCACACAGGCATTACCACTATTTCTGGTTGGCCCAGCCTTGGCCAGCAGAATTTTGTCTAGGAGTCAGCTGGCCTTGGCTCTGATGGATATGGAGGAATCTTCTGGAGCTTCTCACAGAAGCCACTTCTGAATCCCCTCCACTACCAAAACTGGGCCATGCAAACCCAACAGAGAGGTGCAAAAGAGACATGGTATGCTGAAGAGCTAAAACCTTCTTTTTCACTTACCAGAACTTAAGACACACCATTTTTTCCATTGCCCAGAGCATTTAGCTGAGTTTTATCATGCAGAATTAACATAGACAGCAATCAAATATTCTTCTATTTCTTAAAAGAATCTTAAATATACAACCAAAATAATTTAATAATGAACTGTTAAACACAGACTCCAGTGCTGTAAACTGACTTTCAAGGGAAATAGCCTAAAATTGATTAATTTATACACAGACACTGATAAAGTTCATTTCTGAAATGAATACAGTGTAATGTAAATAACAATTACATAACCTAGCATATTCCTCTAACTGTACCAGCTATCTGCTTCCCACATTCTGTTTCCAACCCCCTCTGGTGTTTTCTTGATCAGCATGACAGCAAACAAAGTTGACCTCTTTTCAGAAAACAATTGGTTGGGTTCTGGCAGCAAACAATGAGAGGATGGCCATTTTTATGACTAGCTAATCTTCATAGGCTTTGGGTTTTTTTCTGTGAAAATCTTTGTTTGCTGGCCCAAAAATCAAGTTATCATAAACAGTTCCCTAGGTAGCTATGGTTTGATTTAAGAAACACTACTATGAACCTTCTTTCTCATAAATTTTGTACAGACATGTATTTTTAAAAATACCCGCAAAAATGTAAAGAAAATTCTTATGCTTTAAGGAAAATCCATAACTTTATGTTTAATGTTAAAGTACAATGAATCAAGAATTAGGATTATTCATGCAATTTTAATAAGAGTTTGCTTAACATAAAAATTTTGGGGACTGATCAATCAGACAGTACAAGTTAAAACTGTTTAGAATGCCTATTTCTTATAAAAGCACAGGTTAAAATGTGTTGTCTTTTAAAAATTAAATGCATATAAACAGGTTAACTTTAAATATTTGCCAAATAGTTTGTAAAAATTAATTTGCACTTTGAACACATACTGAGCTTTCTGCTACTCAAAGAAAATTTCCTTATGTTTACGTTTCTGAAGCTATCACAACTTATCAGAAGGCAAATTTAGAGTAAAATAACTTAAAGCTTTAGACATCTTGGCAGTTTATAGAATCAGCACAGATGACAGAGTAATGAGCTTTTAAGAACTTAATCTGAGGCAGGGGGAAGATCATCATTTATCTTAGGCTTTTGAGAGTGATTCTTCACTGATATCTCTTCTGATTAAAGAATTGCACTGTTAAAGAGTAAGAAAGTTTTGTGTCCTTGTTTTCTTTCTTTTTTTTTTTATTAAAGACATTGATTCATAGATTATATTGGAAAAAACTTTTTCAAGGCACCCAGAAGCTCTTACATTTATTACTCTTGCACATAAATTTTATATAAAAGCTGTTCTCATAGCTATTTCAGGTTAGCCCCATTTCCTATACAATATCTCAGAATTGCTTTATTGAGAAGAAATAGGATATGACACTAAAGATATTTTGTTTGCAAGGCAAACTGATGAGTTTTCTTCCAGAAGTAAGGAAGTACTTGGGTTCACTAAGAAGTCAAGGCAAGCAACAGCAGTGGTCCTCTGCCATAAAAAAGCCCTGTGACCCTGGTACTACAGCAGTTCTCCAAGTCTCCTGTCCTGTTTGATGCCATATAAACATTGCAAAAGTCATTACCCTGCTCTAGAATCATTTAACAACAGAATAATAATGTCTGTTTTGATGATTCAGATCTCATTGACCAACAAGAAACTGACAAAGAACTGAGAAAGATCAAAGAGAACTTTCTCAGGAAGAGATTTAGATTATGAACTACTGTAGAAAACTGTCAAAAATGGAATAGAACAGAGAAAGCATTTTTTTTCTGATATCTTAGATTTTCTTTCTTGAATATTTGCTTCCAAAGGAACCCATAGTTTAGATCATGTAGCTAAATGAAAAATGTGACTGATAGGAGAGACAAATTAGATCTAGACAGTGCAGTTTGGAAAGCATGGCAATTACCAGGAAAAAAAATTATGCTGGTTATAACTGTGTTTGAGTCAATTTTTTAATATTTCTTCACTAGAAAGACCACCTGCCTTGAGGGCAAAATTTCAGATGCTACATTTCACTTTAAATAGGCAAGTTTTAATCACATGTATTAGTTTCTTAGTTTTGTGGCTGACAAGAAAGTTTTTTTATGATACTATTATACATTGAAACTTCTTATGCCATACCAAAGCATCAAGGAAATGTATCCTGTACATTAACGGCTAAATAACTAACTATGAGCCGTAAAGATGCAGTCACAGAGCTTCAACTTCTTCTTGCTGCACAAAACTTATAAATTCAATAGATTTTTTTAAAAGAAGAAAGCTGTAGGTAAAAGACAGGGAAAACAGCTACCAAAAAAAAAAAAA
>VXBS01006948.1:272432-299190 GCA_013400255.1 Sitta europaea
AAAAAAAAAAAAAGAAGGACATTATTTGCATCTTATTAAAATTAAGGGGTAAATTTAGGATGCAATATAGCTTGTTTTCCTACTACACCTTTATTTCAAGGTATGGCATAAAATAACAAATCCTCATTCTTCTTTGAATAATAAAGGTATACAATGTGCTCTACCATTGTTTTTTTTTCCTTTCTTTTCCATAATTCAGTGGAAATTAGAGTTCAAAAATTGGTAAACAAGTTGTCCTCTGAAACAATAAAAAAAGAAAGAGAAATTCTTGTGGGTTTAATATACGATATAAAACATTAATTACTTTAGAAGTTGTTTAATTTTACATATTTGTATTTTTATTTTGAATAAACAGATGTCTCTATTAACTGTCACTATTCTGAGAAAAGTAGACAGAAATACTGAAAGTTAAATACCTGGTGTACATGAGAGCAAATTAAAATACAGTATAATAGGAACAGAGCTTTGGACCATGTAACTCTTGCAATGCACTGGCTGAGTTATAAGAAATAAAGTTAATCTGTTTTTTTACTGAGCTGTCTTCAACAAAAGTTTACAGTATTTGGAAAAAAAAGAGCATGACTCCAATCTGCTTTTAGAATAAACGTCACAATATAACAATTTGTAAACTTTGTTTTGTATTAATCAGCTCCCTTTCACTACATGTTCATCAATTGTGCAAAGTCTTTCTGGCTTCAGTAGTATGGATTCTGGATGTACAAGTATTGTTTACTGCATAGTGATACACTTTAAAAAACAGCCTGAGCAACTGTATGGTTGCTTGGGTCCCTGTGACCACATCTGTGTAAATAACACAGAACTCTCTGAAATACTCTGCCTGAAATCTTCTTAGAGAGCCATTACTAAAATAAAGAAGAACAGAAAAGCCAAAGTAATGATGACATGTGAGGCATTATTGTTTCTTGAAGACACAAATAACAGGACTGAAAAGTAGTGCTAGCAATCTTGCTTCGGAGACTAAAATAATGCAATAATCTGAGCCATGGCCTGAGATCTCAAATTCAAACTTCATAACACAGCTTGGTAAACATATACAAAGAGATCTTATAATTCTTTATCTATCATAGAAATCAAATATTTTGTTAAAAAACAAAATTATTTTCAACCTTCTTTGAATGCAAATGTGTATCAAATGTATTTTATGTTCAGAAACTGTCATGTAAATGAAATCTTAAAGCTATTTTTTTCCTGATAGCTATAAGCTTATCTAATTTATAATAATATTTAACATTTTTGTTTCATTCAACTCCATCTGTTCCTATCCTACCCTCACAAACAAAGGTACCAAGTACCTCTTTCAGAAGACATATATTCAATGACTAGCAACTAACATGTCCAGTCCAAGATAAAATTTTCTCTCTCAGTGATTTAAATTGCCAACAGGACTCTCATTTGAACAAATGAAAGATGGTAATATACAATAATCAAATACTTCATAGTTAATCAGAATTGTAAATTGCTTTACCAAGGCGTAAAATAAATTTCAGCTAACTGTCCATAAAATTAAGTTGTGCTTCACTTAAAAATAATCTGTAACCTGACAGGAACAAAACTCATATTATCTACCTGTTCCTGCCTGTCAGCCTAGGGCATAGAGCACAAATCCAAGCAGCATGAGATAATCAGCACCAGGAAGATGTATCAGGCAGCAGTGAATATCTGGTATATTAAATAATTTTTCAGATCAAAAGATAGGTGTTTTCTAAAGTCTTTGTTAAGGCTAGAAATATTTCTCATTGATTATATATATATCTTGCATTTGGATTTCTTCCTTTCAAATATATGAAAATGTAATTTATTTTCCTTGATGATCCATTTCCTGGCTTGAGGTACTTTCCTTTGTTGACCTTCAAGAACACAGAAGTAACTCACACTTTCAGGGCACCTTAATTCTGAATTACATTCTTGGGACAAATGATCTAATACAATTTTCTTGCTTAAGGAAACCTTATATTTACTGCACACTTAAGGAAACCTTATATTAACTACTGAGAGTGTATTATTCCCAGTTCTCTTTCCATGGGTACGCAAGGGTACACAAGGCCTTGAAGAAATACAAGCTGATAATAATTATTTCTTTCTGTATTCATTGGAATAGAATTATTATATGTTTTAGTTGGATGGAATAGTCACAACCGCTGACAGATAAAGTTTTATATGTAACTCTACTGATTTCAATCTGATTTCAATGCCCTCTACTTTCCACATATCTCCTGGAGAAATAGTTCTGATGAGCTACTTTATTTTAGCTCTCAAACCTATTTTGCTACATCAGTCAACATCCTTAATTTTCTGGAGAAACTTAGGCTTTTGGGTTTCCCAATTTCACTGGATGAAACTACTCTGCAAATCAGATAAATATTCAGTCTGAATACTCTGGTTAATCACGTTAACATTTTGTGAAACAAAGAACACACTATGTTTAAGGGGAGCTTGAAAAAAACTCCAGTATTTTTATTTCATTGGTATGAAACTGGCCATCCTTTAAACCTACACACTCCTGAAATATAAGGCATCAGGCAGTAATGGCTATATTTTGCATTGTTCTTTACTAAATAAATTAGTAATAAACACAGGAACATTAGAACAGGTACTGATGTAAATGCTAGTTAAGACAAAGACTAGCGAAAGTTTAAATATCACATATTATTGACAGTCATATTTTTTGTATTATATAACAAAACCAATGTCAATAGAAAGCTCAGGCAAATTAATTAAGACTTTTTACTGACTTACGGCCAAGTATGAGATCAGCCATATAATTTCCACATCCCCAAGCATGTCTTTCAGAATATGAGAGGTCCACATGGAATAGCAATGAAGATCTCAGGGTGATAGTCTTGTTTAGGAAGAAGAAAATCATACTCATAACGTAAAGACAAAAACCTTTTGCTGAAAACTTTTAGCTAAAGAATGTGTATATTTGTGGCTGAAGGTATTAGTGAGATTTTTTATTACTAAAAACAACTCTTAGGAAGGCCCACAACTGCACAGTAAACACACAAATTGTTCAAGAGATGTGATGAATGCAATTCCATTATGATTTGATTTATCATAAAGATAGCATGATAGCATACATGATAGTATTGGTCTCCTCTCAAAAAACAATAGTTCAGTTGCAAAATCATGTGATGGACTCTATTTGCTTTGGCATTGTAGTAATCGAAAATATAAGCTTCTATATCTACTCAGCTCACATTGTTGCCTTCCACTGCAATCGGATGCTGACTTAAACCAGTAAAATATCCTGTTGTCTTCTCCCAAATATCTATTATTCTGCACTTTTTTCCTACATCAGACATGCTCTCCTCCATTGCCAGCTATCAGCCTTCACACACAAACAGCACAGCACATCCTTTCACTTTTCCAGAATCATTCACCCACCATCAGATAAGCGAACAGTCAAATTTTTACATTTAATTTTGGTTTTGTCTAGTGTCAAAGAAGCCCTCATCAACTGGACCCAAGAGAAACTTTCTTCACTTAAGGCAAGTGAAACAAACATTTCATGAAGCTTATTTTCCTTTACTCAAAGAACACCCTTGGATGTTTTTAGCTACCATTGAAACAATGCCACTGTCGTGGTGACTAAAACGACCACGGGTTCAGGGCTGAATTCAGTTTGGTTTCTATCTTATAAAGTCAAATCTAGGGGAAAACTTCCAATTGTTGAAAGACAGAAGATTTCTCATTTAACTGTGTAGGAGTTCAGCACCGAGACATGTGGAAGTGATCGTGGCAGTGATGAATGAGTGGGTAGATGTGTGAGAAACAGAAGTTCATAACTTCTGCTGTCAAAGAAGTTGTCATAATTCATGATCATAAACAATTCTTGTTAAACATTCATGTTTTAGGAAGCTTTAAAATAAAATTAAGAAAAAAAATCAACAACAAAACCGCCAAAAATCTGACATTGCCCTGGCCTGGCACATTTACTACTTAGCAGAGCTGGAATAACAGAATAGGGCAATTATTAAATTGACTTCCTAAACAACCCTCAATCCCTTTCCTTTGTCCAGGTCACAAGATTTTGTAAATGGCAGAATTTAACCCAGTATGGCCCTTGTTTTAAATTGAAATTGCTAGTTACTATATAAATCCTAACATCACAGCTTCTTTGTGCCATTTGTATAACAGTTGTGAATTCAATGGCACAGCTGTATAATAAACATGTGTGTTTTTTAAATCATAATTTAACAGATTTTTGCAGCATCAGCTGTCCTTTTCTCCCCTCTTCTTCTCAGTGTTTTGCTACCACTCTCTAGTACAGAATCCAAATGATGTAACAGCTTCTCCCTATTCTGAATCTCACCCTACAACACATACACTGCCACCGATATTCAGGTGATTACCTAGTTCTGCACAGAAAATTATGCACCATTTAATCTAATTCAGTTATTGTTTATGCTGCATAAAAGCTATCCTTTAATGCCTTGAAGAGAAGAAACACCATCTTTAGGAACTAATTTAGTTTGCCAGTAATGTAGCAACACACTACTGTAGAAACTCTTATGGTTTCATAAGTTTGCCAAACAGAAGTTAAATAACTAATGTCCAGAAGGCTTTACAACAGGTTTATTTCTGTGGGGACATTTGTTTGTTCAGTCTGAGCATGAATTAACCTTTGAGTTGTGATGGCCTATAAGGAAAAAGATAAAACTATTAATCCCACAGCCCAAATTAATTAGAGGTAGTATTCAGTCTGGGAAGCATCCTATCACTAATTAACATGAAAATAAATATTTTAGCTTATGTTTGATTCTCTAAGCACATCTGAATTCTAGTATATTTCAGTCAAACTCTTTTCCTTTACCCTTCAGACCTATATTCTTGTGAGCTAATTTCTTTGGTGTTTTCAATGCTAGACAAGAAATCACAGTTAGTTTTAAACAAGACTGCATAAAAGAAAAGATAAATGGTTCTAGACAGCCATTCTGCTTTGTGAAGTACTGAACTGTGCTATAGGTTGGCACATCCTTAAAACTGATGCTAAATCACGAAGGCTCAAAAATCAGAACAGATTATTGAAATGTTCTTAAGTGGATTTTTGACACCATTTTGACTTGAGCTATGAGGATATACTACAGCATAAGGTGACATTCAGAAGTGGGTTTTGACGTGAAATACATTACTACTTGTCAGAGTATGCAATGGAGATCATAGAATGTATAGACCTTTCATATATTACATGATAGATAATGGATTCTTTGAAAGCTTTTTATGATGTAGTACATTAACCTATTAAGTAAAATATGACTATATGCATTTTTAAAAGTTATTACATGCTTCATTAATAAATTATTAAATACTTTGAACTATTGAGATGATGACATGTAGATTTTTTTCTAATTTTCTAATAATATGACATATAATTTCTTTGTTTAACTGATTAAATATCTTCAAAGTATCTGAAAAATAGTTTTGTTTTTTTCATTCCATCCCTCTCTTCCTGAATTTTCAGTATATACTCTATACTCTACTTTGTAACCTGTGCATATGTGTTTCACAGTTTACTTAAATAATTATTATATAAGCCAGCCCTGGTCCTTATCCTAATATGCAATGCTGTGAGACAATGCAACACTTAAAAAAAAAAAATCTCATTTTCCTTCCAGATGCTGTTAGACTAAGCACTCCATTCTCATTTCTTCAGAGTGGGTTGTAGATAGTTTTCTAACCTGGTGGGAGAAGACTGGCCACTGTACATCCCTGATCCTTTTTCCCTTTGATTCTACATATAATCAATAGCAGAACCCTACAGAGGTTAAAATAGAGGTTTAAAATAAAACTTCTGTTTAATCATTTAAGCCACATTAATAAAACTGAGACAAATATCTACAATTATACAATCTACAGCCATAAAATCTACAAGTAGAAAAAAGCTTTCTTGAGAAGCCAAACTGAATCTTTAGACGCTTCAGAGTTTTGGAAAGTAATTTGTAATTAGCTAAGTTTTTTCAAGGCACTTCTTACTAACACTAATTGAAATCTGAGCCACTGAAATTATTTTTAAGAGGTGTGGATTTTTTCTTCTTTACTACAGTTCTTTTAAATAGAGGAAAGTTCATTCCCTTGAGCTTGCTGATCAGCAAACATGTTTTTATTTTTTATTTTTTATTAATTAATAAATATACACCTTATTTTAAAAAGTTGTTGTGCTAACATACCAAAACTTGTGTTTCTGCTGAAGTCATACTGTAATTCCTTTCGATTTACACAATATATGCCAAATTTCTTTTCAGTAAAGGTGAACTTACTAGCACAGCTTCATTTGTTTAGCTTGTGCTGGTATGATCTTTACTCAGTACTATCTTTCCTTCAGGAAAATATGCTTCCATGCAATATATGTAACATTCCTGAATTTATAAACACATTATAATTAACAAAACAAGGGCAGAGCTGTAATGAGAGGACAAAGCCCTTTTTATAAGTGAATATAAATATAGGTAAAAATCTTGTTTTGTTATTTATTGACCATATAGTCCAGATAAGGATGCTTACTTAACGCCAAAGATAATGGAACTCATCACCTTTAATCTTAGAAGAAATTTAGTTTATGATGATGAAATGCTAATAACAACTCAATGACTTCAAACATATGATAGAACCAAGCAAGTCTATTTAAAACCTCTTTTGACAGAGATTTTTTTGATGCTAAACATCCATTAAACACCAATAGGATTAGAGCATTTTACACTTTGCAAGTCTTTTGAAAATCCTTACCGCTCTCACAGTGTATAACTTGTGATGTACTACAGGCAGTGTAAATTTAAGATTTTATTCTTTCAAATGGTGAGTTAATGGGACTTGAATGGGCAGATATACTTCAAAGGAAAATTTTAGTTTACTTCATTCCTCAAAAGAAAACAGAGGTATCTCATACAGAGGATGAATTAATAGTGAGCACAATGTGTAAAGGATCTTCCCTGAAGAATTTTGAAGAGGAATTTCCAGAGGAGAACCAGGATTTATTGAGTCACTACACAAGTATTTCCTTTGCAGTCAAGTATTCGAGATGCCCTCTAGGCAAATAGCGTGACCCTTAGCTGTTATTTCAGAAGGATACACATCTTCTGCCAGCTCTGAGATAACTTTTCAAATAATCTCTTGTGTGAGCACACAGGGGAAAGAACTGCTTCCATCCACTGCCATCTTTGACCAAACATGACTAGGCAAGAGCCTGAGTCAAGAAAAAGGAGAAATGAAGCAGAGCTGGAGGTCATGGTCATACTGGGGGAGGAGAACTTGAAAAAATGTTTTCGCTTCATTTACAGATCTGCAATTTTAGAATAGTTTCATTTCCCTGGGTGTTGGTGAGGACAAACAAGACCAGCAGGAGGGTTTAATCAGAGCTGACTGCCCCAAAAGCTTCTATTTACACAAAAGAGAAGAGGCAAGCGATAGTTGCTGAAAACTCCCACCTGTGGGGACCAAGGCATCAGTCTGGTGGCTTGATCAAAGCTAGCAACTCAGGTTCATTGCTTTGCCAGGACTAAGTTCCAGGATGCTGCAGAGGAGCTACTTGTCTGCATCTACGCTGTATTGCTTTTCCATTTGAGCACTGTTGGTACTGCTGGAGGTTGAGCAAAACATGGAGTGCAACCACAAATCTCTGAGGGGAAGGATAAAAGGCAAGTGGGAGCGCATGTTATGTCTCCTCAAGCCTGTCACTAAGGCAAAAGACTAGAGCAGAAGTGGTCTCACCCAGCAGGTCAACAACTGTCTGTGTGTGCCTGGTGTTGCAGTAGGAGCTTTGGCTGTGGGATCCTTTCCATACCTTGCAGCAAGCACCAACTGCTAGGGTCAATACAATGGCTCACTGTAGCAGGATGAGAGCCAAAGAACATAAGTTCAAACATCAGAAATTCTGATTAGGTGTTAGAGAAACATCATGTTAAGGTGGTGGAATACAGGAACACATTGCTTAGAGTGGTGGTGGAATCTCAGTCCTTGGAGACTGATCTGTGCACAGCCTTGAGCAACCTTATCTAATTAGATCTGTTCTGAGCAGAGTGTTTGAATTCTGAAGGATCTTTCAAATCTCCATGATTCTAAATGAGGAATGATGGGTACCAGCTCTGCATACCAAAAATTACTCACTTTACCTACTGGTTATTTAAAGGGATCTCAGAAGACTGGCTCAGATGCTTTTATCATGGATACCTAGCACAAGGCTAGATGACTCTCAGCCCCAGTTTCTATTTTGCTGCTGTTTGAAACCCATAGGAACTTAGACACCTGAAAACCTTACTGTCTTTGATATTTTTTAAGTTCAAATCTTATTGGAAATGATTTATGAGACAGAAGGCTTCTTTTTATAGTTCTCACAGTATTTCTAAAGTATAAGGTTTTTTTTTACCATATCACTATACAAATTATTCATTATTTTGTTAATGAATGAGAAAGGCAGGTTTTTTCACCTGAGTCTTAAGAAGAGTTACACCCTAATATCTGTAAGGCTGTGTCAATTACTCACTGGAAACATACAGAACCAATTCCTCTTGAAGAAAAACATCTCTGTGTTAAAGCCCTCTCTGGAATACTTAAATTCTTATTCTGTGCACTCATCTCCTAATGCTCACTTGTATGAATAAAACCATTGATTCGATTAATTTTTTTTGTATTAATAACTAGTTACTGTGCTGGAATTCTTGAGAAGTGTAACAGTTACTTTATATAATAACTTTTATAATATCCTTTTGAGATTTTTGATGTTGGTATAATTCTTCTAAGTTGCTTAAAGTACAGAATAACAGAGAGAAAAATGTGAGCAAAAAAACATAAGACATCAGAGACAGGGGTGAGTGTCTTCTTCCTAAAAGCAAGATAAAAAGTTCTTAATAATTGAACTGACCTTTACAGAAACATACCTTTTGGCAGCATTACCTGACCAAAATTGTTCAACCTTATAGTACAAAAATCACCTTTCAATTGCACACTACATCCCTTTTCCAACTATATAATTTCCAGAATTATTATGCATTTCTATTAAAAAAAAAAAGGACAAATCCTAAACTGAGAAGAGTGGCAATGCTGATAACTAAATAAAATAAAAAAATGTCCCTAATTCCTGTTTTATTGCTGAAACTAGTAAGAATTTAGGCATCTGGTCCTCACAGGAATATGAGATCTGTTTCTACCTGATGTAAAATCTAAAGGCCTAATGAAAGTCCCTAAACTAATCTCTTCCAAAAATGAAACCAAGTAAAAAAAATTGTTAGCAAAAAATCTGTTGTTCCAGCTTGTCAGCATGAGCCTAAATCTGGGCTTGTTAAAAGTTCTTTGTACAAGACATGAAGAGAAGTCTATTTTGGCAAAGAAATTAAGGCTAATGTTTTCACCTCAGTGTTTCTTATCACCCTAGTAGCCAGGCTTCACTTGATCTATCACCCCAGAGCCCATAAGTGTTCTCCAAGATTACAGAAAGAGGTTCCTTATAAAATTCATTCACAGATGAGTCCTGGTTACACATGGGCACTGCAAGGAAGTGCCCATGTCACCACACTTTACGCCAACAGCTGAAACAAGGGAAGAGAGCAGAAAAGATATTCTGAGAGAAAAAGAGTAGGAAAACTGCGAAGTAGGCATGAATTGGAGATGGAATCAGAAGGCTCGATCTAAAAATCAAGAAGTTGAACTAAGAAAGATAAAAGAGACAAAGGTGAACATGAAAGACTGAAGAAGAGGGCTCATCAGTGATGCTGAAACAGAGACCCAGGAAGGCGATAAGCTGTCTCCATGGAAACTGCAGGCAAAAAAACTCTGGAGACTGGTAGAGATCAAGGCCAGACCAACTGAAAAAGGAGCCCAGAGTTAAGGCTGTTTGTGGAGAATATGAAGTACTACAGATCATAAGAGTGGGCCTGTAGGCGGGTGAGAACAAGAACAAGTCTAGGAAAAGGCCGTGGAAAAGGAACCTGAACAGGTATAAATGAATGTATCTGGGAAAAGATGTTGGAGTCTTTTGTCAAGATATCCCTTTTGAGAGATGCCTACTAATGATGCATTCTTCTTTTACTGGATGCCTGGCTTTTATATATGGAAGATCACTTGCTATTAAGTGTTCTCAAGGATATGATCATCGCCTTGGATTTGTCACTCATAACCCTGGAATGTCACACAAAATATTTGTAGATTTTTTTTGTTAGTAAATCTGAGCTTTGATTCATATTCTCTAGGAACTGGTTTAAAAACCAGCACACCTCAGAATAGCAGCAGTATAAATTCTTTAGTGGTAGTAAGTAAAATAAAAAAAAAAATAAGGAAAAAAAAAAGAAATAAGAGAGAAAAAACAAACAAAAAAAAAGGGAAGGGAAAAGGGGAAAGGGGTGAAAGTGGAAAGGGAAGATAACTTGTGAAAATATTACTGTGAGGCATAAGACTCTGACACACAATTACAGATTCTTTATTCAAAGTGATGTTTGACTAGCAGGAGAACTGAAGAAAAATAGTGTTGAACATCTACTCTAGAAAATGAAGCTGTTATATCCTATTTATGGTAACAGATTTTCTGTAGAGAAATATATTTTATAGCCATATAATTAAAACCTATTTATTATTGTACAATGTATTTAAAAGAGCACATTAAGTTTGCACATGAAGGCTTAATCCTCACATGTTCTAGAGCATGGACTGTAGTTTTAACAGTATTCTTTATATATTTTATGTGTGCGGAAGTCTAAAAAACATGTTCCATTTTATTTCATTTAAACCTGAGTCACACCAGTTAGGATTCTGGGCATGAATCTTCCTGTTATACTACTTAAAATAGAAAGTTTTCATGAAATACTAGCTTTGTATATCAACGAAATAAATTTTTAAATTACATAGTATTCTCCAGGCAAATATTTTTTTTTACAAGCAAACAAAAGAAATTGAGCTCCTTCTTGAAAATGTTCACTATTGGTTATTTTCCTCTTGGAAAACAGTCCTAAACCTTTGCTATTTAGATCACAGAAACTGTCTCTGACTTTTCAGAATTACTTTTTTCTCACCCATTTGTTGTGATGCTGACCATCTTTTTGTTCAATTAATTTTCTCTCTTTCTCAGACTGAATTGTATTCTGTATATATACAGATGGGAACGTTATTTTTCTGTACCTTCATTTAGGTATTTTTAATATGCCAAGATCCTTTGACCTATCATAAAACCAAGCCTCTCCATACAGAAGCGAAGGATTGCACTAATCGTGGAAGACAGTGTCTAGAGTCTGCAGGTTTCTCTTGGTCCAAGTACTTTGCCTTCACTGCAAATCCCCTTCTCTCTGCTCTGGCCCCTGACAGTTCTTTTCCATAAAGACCTAGAAAAAAGAATAAATAGTTTTAAAAGAATGTGACTAGTACTGTGCTTCATCTGTGTCCCAGTTGTATGAGATAGATTTGCTCTAAGACCATGGGCCGGATCAGCCCCATTAATGGTCTGAGAAAAAAAAAAAGAAGACAAACAGAAAAATATAATAAATAGCAAACAAAACATTCAAGAATTCTTCTTTCTTCATGTTCCCAGGAGCAGGACTGTGAGCATCCATAGAGTATTACCATCAAATAGAGGATGAGCAGAGATTGAGAGATCATTTCTGAAGTGTAGTTTCAGCACTGCACTGACCTGAGTAACTGAGTTTCATGTTAATTGAAGCTGAGTTCTGTATTTTTTCATTTGTTGGGTTTCAAAGCCCTAAATGTAGAATTTGGGCCCTTAAAGCATAGTACATAGTAAGCACTTCAGCTTTAGGTTATTACTTAAGCTGTGGGATAACTCTCAATATTTACAGGATGTCATAAACTAGACTTTGCATTATTGTCAGGGGAATTAACTATGTGCCAAGCTACAACCTCTTATATGCATCTGAAGTGGGTGGGGTGTCATCTTGGATTTTTGTTGGTTTGTTGTTTAGGTTTGTTTTTGGGTTTTTTTTAGGTTTTGTTCTGTTTTTTTTTTTTTTTTTTTTTTTTTTTTTTTTTTTTTTTTTTTTTTTTTTTTTTTTTTTTTTTTTTTTTTTTTTTTTTTTTTTTTTTTTTTTTTTTTTTTTTTTTTTTTTTTTTTTTTTTTTTTTTTTTTTTTTTTTTTTTTTTTTTTTTTTTTTTTTTTTTTTTTTTTTTTTTTTTTTTTTTTTTTTTTTTTTTTTTTTTTTTTTTTTTTTTTTTTTTTTTTTTTTTTTTTTTTTTTTTTTTTTTTTTTTTTTTTTTTTTTTTTTTTTTTTTTTTTTTTTTTTTTTTTTTTTTTTTTTTTTTTTTTTTTTTTTTTTTTTTTTTTTTTTTTTTTTTTTTTTTTTTTTTTTTTTTTTTTTTTTTTTTTTTTTTTTTTTTTTTTTTTTTTTTTTTTTTTTTTTTTTTTTTTTTTTTTTTTTTTTTTTTTTTTTTTTTTTTTTTTTTTTTTTTTTTTTTTTTTTTTTTTTTTTTTTTTTTTTTTTTTTTTTTTTTTTTTTTTTTTTTTTTTTTTTTTTTTTTTTTTTTTTTTTTTTTTTTTTTTTTTTTTTTTTTTTTTTTTTTTTTTTTTTTTTTTTTTTTTTTTGTTTGCTTTGTTTTGGGGGGATTTTTTGTTTTCTGGGGGTTTTTTGTTGGTTTTTTTGTTTGCTTTTTGATGATACAAACACAGATATTCATCCGTTGACAAGCTAGTCTGCTATGAGAAAGACTTTAAAACTTGATTTTGTTTTTACAAACCTACAGTTGAAAAACCAAATGACAATTCTGGAACCAGGAGTGTTATCAGGTGAAAAAAATTATCAGATTCTATCTTCCATAAATTATTGACTAGTAAATAAACTATCTGGTCTGACAACACTGATAGAGAGAAAAACACATAGCAACAGCAAGAGCATTACATATAACCTTTAGGGCCATTATAAACTCGATACAGACAGACGGAGACTCAGTTTTGTAACATCCTGCCCAAACACTCAAAGATGAACTTGAAACACCATGTTCTTCAGCTCACAAAGGAGAGCAACAATATTTTTTAGGACTGCTACCAAAATACTCTGTATACAGGAATGTGGGCCTGATTACCTCTTATGGACCAACAGTTTTCATTCCCTTCAGTGATGTAAAATCAGTCTGATTAACTGGTTAGCCATCATTTCTGTTCTGCTGTGACACTGAGATGCTGTAAAGCAGCTGGAATTTACTGAAAGTGAATTGGGATTTTTATTTCCAGGAGTCACATCCAAGTTAATCAGTAACAAGTGTTGTCTTTATTTAAAAAAGTAAAGACATAGAAAAAAGTAAACACATCATGCAAATTGATGCTGACATTCTAAGTAGCTGTAACAAGATCACTCTTTTGCAAAGTTGTTTTCTGAATTAATTTTTAGAAACTACCAAACAAAACCAACAAAACCAAATAAACAAATGGGAAAAAAAGGTGGGGTAGCAAGATAGTTCTATATAATTCTGACCCTCTCAGTCTTTCAAAGTAATCTAAAACATGTCCATCCGTGACAATGATCAGGTTTAACAAATAGACAACTATGAGAAAAAACTTTAATATTCCATGCTCATTTAAAAAAAAAAAAAAAAAANCTTTTCCTATAAAATTATAATTCTGACTTACGATCTCCCACTGGTTTGATTTCAAACTAGTACATGTAGTTATATAAATACTTGGCTAAGATGATGTGTTCCTTGGTATGAAAGACTGGATACCAAATTATAATTATTCTCCTTTTGACTATTATTTTCCTTTTGATGGTTTCAGCTATTTACAGATAGTGCTTATAGAAATGGAGGCTTACAAACCTTTCAATAGCCCACCCACAGTCAAATTATACGTGCTTTTTCTGATGCTAAGATATTGTTTGATTACTTATTCTCTTTTCATGTATATGCATTTCTTCTGGTGCATGTACAATAAAATCAAATAGATAATGGATTCATTAGCAGAATTTTGACCAAGACCTAAAAATCAAAATTTAATGTACATTTTGTACTCTAACAACTTAAGACCCTGCTATGGGATATGGATACCTGTGTATTAGACACTACAGAAGTAGGCAAAAAAGGGAAAGGGTACCTGCATATCAGCTGTATATTAGTGAGATAAAATTTCACATTGGCAAGACAGAGAAGAAGCCACAAAACAGTAAAACACTTGTACAGATCTACACAAAACAATGCACAGGATAAATAGCCTGTGTGTTTTTTGTCGCTTATTGCCACAAACTTCTATGTCCTTTATTGATTCACACAGGAAGTTGTTCTGCCTGGTAGTCTTAAAAAGAAGTTTGATTCATCTGGAGCTCCCTCCCCAAGCCTCTTCATATCATCAAGTTACTAGAAAAATTGTTTGAATGATTAAGGACCTTCACCTTCCAGGTAGACCTCATTGAATATTCATGTTGAAAAATGGTGCAAAGTAGATTCCTTTAATGTCCTCAAGATGTAAGAAAATTAAAGGAAGACAGAATTATACATTTTCTTGGTATCAACTCTATCAGAGTAGATAATTTTAACTAGACTAGTAAGGTTTTCTTCCATTAGTCCCTTAGCAAATTACACTGAAGACGGAGATGCCAATCAGTAAGAACATCCATGCAGTACATCCCCAATGATGATATATCAGCTGTCTGCAGCAAGAAGTAATCATTGCATGGTGATTAGAAAACAGAATAATGATCCTGTTCATGATGGTGCCTCAGTCATAAGGGATGGCAACCATTAGTTTCTGTGGTGCTACAAGACATTTGGCAGTAATGGCTGAACAGAACATCAGTAAGAGATCAGCTTCTTGAATGAATGGTTGTGTCACTGCTTGATTTATTCTTTTTTAAACACTCTTGCATGGAAGCACAGGAATGCCTGAAGAAACAAGTGTCAGGAGGAAGGGGTGATAGATAAGGAACCCAGAAACAATAGAAGCACGGTCTTGAAGAGACTCATCAAGCTAGCTATGCAAACATCCTAAAGTTGCAGAGGTTACTGAAGTGCAGAAGCCTAGGAAGAAGTGCACAAACTGCTTAAGGGGGAGTCACTGTATTTTTCAAAGCAAATAAAAATTATTCCCAAACATCTGGAGCTGATGGCATCTTAAACTTCACCCAGTAGACATGTCCATGAAATTAGCTCAAAAAAGAATAACCTGGAAAAAATAGAAAATAAATAAAAAATAAACATATAAACTAAGTCTGCAAGGACTCAGAAGCCTACTGTTTGCCCCTGGTTGAAATATTTTTTTAAAGAGGGTATATACTGGGTATTTAAAGTGTGACTGTGGCCTGGAGATATTGTTTGTTTCACAGACCCCACTGGGCTGCAAGGACATGACATTTTCACCCCTGAGGCAAGTAAAGCAGCTGAGCTGGTTTCTTGCTTGTTTTATTTTGGTTTTCATTTGCATTTCACATAATAAAAAAAGTACAGATTGCTCCATTTCCAGAAATACTATGGATCTTATTATGTTCAGCCTGTCTGGGTATTTTTGAGATTGTGACTGACTGTTTTTCTGTATCTGTGTGGTAGCTTTTTCATTTGTTAGAATATTTTTTTGCATTTATATTTCCATAGCACCCCTTACTCACTTAAAAACATCCAATAAAGTCTAGTATTCCTGATTAAAAGTAGTTTATGATCATTGCTGGCTGGCGATATATTTCAGGTGTCTTTTTTGTAAATAAGTGGGGCAGTTGAAAAGCTGAACATAGCAATTTGACAGATATTTGCTATAATTTGACCAGTATTCTGAAGAGGGTAAACAAGTCTGCTGATTTCAAAGTACAAAATGTCAGTATAGCACACTGAAAAAAAAAAAAAAAACCCCAAACAAAAAAACCCTCCCACTTATTTAATATAATTATTGCTTGTTCTAAGAAATCTAAATGGACAAGTCAGGTCTTCATTAACTTTGTAACTGAGGATTATTTATTTTCTTGAAGTTACATGAAGGCTGTATCTAAAATGATTTTTTTTTTTTTTTTTTATTTTGAGTAATTGTTCTAGGGGAAAAAAATCATTTCTAGAATGGAGAGAAATTTCTTCCATATATTTCACACTGGTCCTGTAATTTATCATTAGTACAGTACCTACATTCACTTAATTGACAACCTTTACTACTTAAGCTGTACACAAGGCTGTGGAGATTTACTGATCAGGAGGAACTCACCACCATTAAATGTACCTGTTCAGAGAGGTTTAAATAAGATGTGATGCTCATCCAGCAAGAATGAATGCTGAGGGTTTAGCAAATCCAAAACATGGAAATTCTGCTTAATTTTTAATCACTGATTGCTAAGTTTCATTTATGACTGAATGGCCATTGACTTAATTGCAATATTATAAACTCATAAGTGGTCCTTGTTCAGAAAAGGCACAGGGATATGCCCTGAAGAATGTGTTGTTAAACATAAGATTAGCTAGCCTGTGAAGCCTCAGCAGAAAAGCCATTAATTTGTGAAAATGTGGCTCAGATTGCAATTATTTTCTGTCTTTCTTGATAAAGGTGACTTCCCTGAGACTCCTCTATCTTCATAATATGCCTCAATCCAGTCATTATAATAATGCATTTTCAAATTGAAAGGATGTTGAATTCTCAACTAAGCTCCTGCATTTGTAATCAAATATATTATGATTCACTGACTTATGAGCATTTTGTTAGGAGGCTGTATAGATGAATAATCAGAAGTGAAATTATGTGAGTGTGTTATAAGTTTTGGAAAAAAGTGTCTTTTTTGGGGGGGATATAATGCAGTGTGTTTTTGTAGACATATGAAACTAAAATTCTTCTGCATCTCCTTTAAAGGAGAAAAGGATAACTCTTGTAAAGTACATCATAACACGATCTCTAGCTGTTTTCCCATTGAAATATATGAATTTAAAATAGCGTGAATTATATTGTTAAATATACATTTGAATAATATTTGAAGATACTGTTTTGGCTGCAACAAACTTGCTAATCTAAATTTAAAAACTATAGAACCATATTTCTAACTGCAGAAGATAGTTCACACTGCTCAGGCAAAATAAATTCAGCTACAAACACATTTTCAACCACCTTCTTTCATCTTAATTTAAGAGCTTAGTTATGAGAATTTTGAATGCTTAGTAAAGAGCTTTCAAAATCTACTAAGCCCAGTTTACACTGGAAAAAAAACCAGGAATGATTTCTTTATCTTCAACATAAAAATAAAAAATTTTGAAGCACATATACAGAGAAATGGTGTCATGCCATTTCACTCGTGTTTAATAGGATTGCACTTGAGTAAGAGACAACATGGGGTGCACGTGGCTAGTTTGTGTACACCACATAAAGGAGTCATTTTGTCTACAAGTGTAAGTCAAAAAGCAAGACTTTGTTTTGCAGCCGCTTATCAAACTGATTTCATGACAACTAAAATGTTGAAAAAGCTGAAATTTCGTTTTAGACCCTGAGACATTCAATTCTGTTTTTTGAAGCATAATGCCATTATTGTGTTTTTCCTTTTTTCTATCCAAGAAAACTTAAAAAATAACTAAGTAGTGAGTCAAACACATGGCTGATGAAACTAAACACCAACATGACAAGGCAGAGCTTGGAAGAAAATCTTACTAAAAATATAGTAAAATTATATTGCGGGGTGTATCCGTGTCTGCCCAGCTTTGCCTGTTTCCCAGTTAGAACCAAGGGAAGGCCTTGGCACAGATATGTCCAGCAATATCTTCTTGTCGTAATCTTCAAGCTACCATGCAGCTTGGCGAGGATTCAGAGAGGGGAGCCCAGTTTGGAATTTAAGAAAGGTTTATTGTTATCCCATCTGGTCGGGATAGCCTGCTCTGGCAGATTTCCAAACAAAGAGCCCCCCGAGCCCCTTGGATCATCACCTTTTCAAGGGGGGCTGGTCTTTTCAAGGACAACAGAATGCAAACCCCCTCCCTCCAAATTATTGTAATTTTGAAATTAAGTGGGCTTTTGGGCAAAGATATGGAAATGGGAATAACAGTTCTTTATTAGGAGAATTAAATAAAGAATGCAAGTAATACAAAAACCAAATCCCACTGACAGAGTCAGAATACAACCAGACACCCTGTGGGTCAGGGTGTTGGTAGCAGTCTGATTAAATGGTGGCTGCAGTCCTCCTGGAGTGGCAGATGTGGTTCTGTTGGAGCAATGATCCTGTAGAAAGGTGTAGATTTCCTCCAAAAGTTGAATAGTGATGTAGATGGGCCTGGTCTTTCTCAGGGAATCCAGTGGAAAAGGCTCTTTTGATGTTCTGAATCTCAGATTTTTATCCAGGTAGGAATGCTTGGCTCCTCCCCCGGAATAAAGCATCTCTCTAATGGGATGATGCAAGATATCTCCCTGGATGGAGGATGCAGTTGTGGAAGAGATAAAGAAAAACTGCCCCAGCTGGTTTTTAAGAGATGCCTCATTAACTGAGGAGTACCACACCACACTCCACCCCACCCCCACACNCCGCTCCCATCCCGCTGTCCCACCACACCCCTCTGCATTGTTTTCAACAGACGGTCATGGAATATATCCTTTTGGTCACATCTTGCACTGCAACTCAAGACAGTCAGACATTGCAGTTAACTCTTGCAGTATTACCTTCCTTAGCCTTTTCTATTTTTATAATGCTTCCTAAATTTCCGCACCAGCATCACAACTGAACACAGAGAAGTGAAGTAACAGCTCCAAGGTTTGCTAAGAAATGGTAGGAAACTAGTTAAGAGCATGAACAGCTGCTGAAACAAAACTTGCTCCATACCACACAAAGCTATGGATAATTTTTTAATTATTGGAAGATTAAGGGACATTTAGACGTTTTTACGATAGCTAAAAATAAAATAGCAGAACCTATAAGAAAAAGAGAAAGAAATTCTACAACAGATGTTTAAGTTAATCCATAAAAAGGAACTTATTGATTGTACCAGATAATCAAATACTGATCTGGGGTTAGGCATCTTGTATTTCAAAACAACCTGCATACAAATTCTCCATTCAAACAAAGAAGCAAGACAGGGTAGAGGAAGGATGCTTAGGACAAATAGCAGACATTTGAACAGGAGAATGTTAGGGAAAAAAAGCCCAGCAGTGTCTTGGCAACGCTCCTAGTTAAAAGCCTAAATGAACATTCATTCAAAATGTCATGGTTATTAAAACAATGAGGCAGTTTAACTGATGTGGATAAGTGGGAAACAAGATAGTTGGCTCTAAGTCTTTTGCTTGCACCTCTATCTCTCCCATCATGTTAAAAGGATTATATGCAAAGCTAGTGATTGCTTTTCTTTCTAAAATATCTTGTCCTACTGCAATACTACACAGTGCCCCTCATAATAACTTCTTTACACTGGTGTGTATGTGGTGAAGGACAACATTGGGCATCAGCTCTGTCCTATCTAAATACAGGGTTAGGTCCTTCTAGGAAGTCATCTCCTACTCTTGTTATAATTGAAATAAGACCTCCTCTCATAATTCTGTATCACCAGAATCAAAAAATAAGACATGCAAATGAAACATACCACCCAGTGTTTCTGATCCCAGAATCACAGGAATGGTGGAAAAGGTCTTTGCTAAAAGTGGAAAGGGGAAAACTTAAGCATTGTTTAAAGGCATAGATGTCTTCACTAGAGCAGACAGAATTCTGATGATAGCACTTTGCGGTGCTGCAGACAGCCAATCTGTATAATCTCTGTTTTAATATGGTTTAGCTCAGGCAGCTTTTCCTAATCCATGTTCTGAGTCTGGCCAAATATTGGAACAAGAGAAATGTTATATTGTTTGAGTTTGAAAAGACAGATGGAGCTTTTGTACTTGCTGCATATTGAAATCTAGCACTGAAATATTTCTTCTGGTAGCTGTAACGTAACTACTGAATAAGTTGAAGGGGGAAAAACAGGTTGGAGAAGAAGTTTTAATTCACTTCAGTTTTGTGCTTCCTGTAATTGCTGATATTCCTTATTTACTAGGACAAAAGCATTAAGAATACCTAATAGACTCAGTCTAGTCAAGAAGATAATTTATGTTTGAAATAATATGGAAAATCTTTTTAATGTCAGATTGTGATAAAGTAGTCACCATAGTCTGAAAAAAGAGAAAAGAAAAAAAATATTTTCTTGTTTCTTATTCAGGGCTTGTTTGATAGAAGAAATATGGTTTTTCAGTGTTTCAAATGTATTTCCTCACCATATTGAACTGCTATAGTTACCAAGGATATAACTACATCTATATATATTGATTCCACTGTTTACAATTTGTGTTACACCTCTTCATTCTGAATCTTGTGAAACTAGTGATTCATTTGTTCAAAGAAATGTACAACAGGGACTCAATTCTATAGGCTTAGGCATATGGGCAGAGATTATGTTTATCCCATGGATATTTAACCTGATGCTTCTGGTAGTTTCTCCATTTTTTTTCTTCCCCATCATTTTGCCTATCTCATTGAAAATCTGATTGAACAGTACATCAATGATTCTATCACCTGTATCCTCAGGCAAGATTAATCATATCAAGGTCATTTATGATAAATATGGATGTAGTGTGGTCTTTGAAATTTCTCATAAAGACACTGTAATCTTTAAATAGTCTCTTTGAACACTTAATAGTCTCTGACATTTTCCTGTGTATCTAACTTAATATCTAACATTCTATTGCTACAATTACTTTTGTCCTAAAGATTTTGAGAACTGATTACTACCTTTGGCTTAAAAAAAAAACTTTAACAGAAGACTATCATCATATATCTTCTGGATTACTTCCTCCAGTTCCTTTCCCTGTTCTTTAAAGTTTATTCTGCCAGCCCCATACTCTAGACTTCCGACAACACAGTTATACTGACATCCACTGGGGTATATCCATTTCATTATTTCCCAAAATGTGATGTCCAAAATAGGGTCTAGTAGTCCTTGAGTATTACAATGTTTGATAAAGTAGAAGTCCTTAAACTGACAAACAATACACTTATTAATTCATCCTAGTACAATATCTTTGTTTTCATGACAGAATTTCACAGCAGATTGTGACTTATGAAAGCACTGGATGCAGCTGATTATTCCTTTCGAAGTATAGAATTGAATTTGACACTGAAAACATTCTAATTCTTCTTTGTCTTAGGTATCAGCCTGCTTCTACAGAAGTAAATTTCCTAAGATCATGCTTCAGGTAAGAGCTCACAGGTCCCTAAATAGTTATTTAATTCACTGTTCATCGTGAAACTAATTTCACTGAAGGATAAAAATTTTAAAGATGTTTATGTTCTTGCAAGTGTGACTCAAGTATATGTTTAAGAAGAAAGAAAGAAAAGAAGGTAGAAATATTATAATTGATGAAAATGCTTTGTCATGATCACTCATTTGACATCAGTGAATCTGCACACACCAGGCATTATCACCCTTCCATTCAAAATGTTTCAAGGTTTTGAATAGACAGAAAAAAGTATAGGAAAATAAAAAAGATCAAATTAATTCTAGTGCTCACTGATTTAATATTTACTTGCAAGATTATGATTTTTGTGGCTCTGGTTTATTTATGTTGGGCTTTGTTGACACTGATGTGAACTGTTGTTTAAGATATAATTTCTAAGTTTGGCTGGGATGGAGATAATTTTCTTCATCAGTTTTATGCCTTTTGCTCTTATCCTGAACCCTTCCCACACCTCCTGCCTTGTCCCACTGAAAGCTTGTCTGCCAGACAGACTTCTTCCACGGCACTACTTTTTCTGAATCTACATTTTTTTTTTTCTGAATCTTAAATGCTATTTGGGCAACTTAATTTTTTGATCTCTCAGGAAAAATTAATTGATTATTGGTACCTATCATAGTGAAAATAGTTCTGTCACCAACCAAATCCCTCTAACTTACCTGAATTTGAATTTTATTCATGTGTTATCTTTTGCCACTCTGCCTTTACTCCAAGGGCTATTTAAGGTCTCCTTTTCACTCCTATTTTATGAAGTTTGTTCTGCTTTGGAAAGTTCTGTGGAATTCTTTGCCATGCATAAGGGAAACTATAAAAATTTAATCCACAGGTAATGGGAAATCAATGTTGGTATCATTAAGCTGAACTTTTAAACATGGAACTCTAATAAGAATGTGAAATATATTGAGAGTTGAAAACCTACAGGTGAATAAGGACATAAATACTTAAGAGCTGGCTGTTGTATGTATGTATGGTATTTTGTTAAGAAAGAAGGAATATAAATGCTAAACTTTGAACCATTACTTCTTTCCCTCCTTTAAATAAAAAAATTCTCAGCAAGCTTAAGAACGGCATCATCCAGAATGATGGAAATTAATAAGTAGAAACTGAATATCTCAAAAGGATTTAACTCTCATTAATCAGTTTCGCACACTATATAATGGGGTTTATTTATGAGCTTGCTCTTTAAAATATAGAACCCCAATCCAAAAGAAGTACTAATGCCTAGATCATTCTTGATATGAGTTAACAAAAAGTAGAGGATTTCTTCTGAGTAATTCTTGGAATTAATATTTTCTAAGGCTAAAACTGCATTACACAGAAAGTAAAAAAATATTGCAAGTGTACTGCAAAAATACCAGCAGCTGGGAGGCAAGATCTTTCTGGGTCAGGAATATTTTCCTTGCAAAGATGGAAGGTAGAGGGCAAAGCAATGGCACTGAAATTATTTGTTAACTTTTCCCTACGTTACTAAAACAAATGATTCTGTGCAACACAATGCGACTGATGTGAAAGGAAATAAAAGTGTGAGGTAAAAAAATATTGGGGAATATTTGATTAGTTAACAATTGTATTTTCCTTCCCATATTTTCGAAATCAACAAACTGGTTGTGAAAGAACAGTGAGTTCCAATGACTAAGGGGTGTCTACATTAAAGTAGACTATTACTATATAATAGTATTACTACTATTAGTACAAAGACCAATTGAAAAGAAACTTTTATAAAAACTGCTTCACTGTACCTGTGAATATGAAAATAAATTGTTTCTTCTGTAACTTTTGTTCGCTGATATACCTTTAAAAATTTTCTTTATTTTTTCCCTAAATTCCCTATTAAAATACAGCTGTTCAGGTTTTATGGAAAAAAAGTCAACATGTCTCTCAACAATGAATTTGAAATATGCCACTAGTAGTTAACTCATAGTGCTGGTGCATCAGCTAATATAAAATTTAGTGCCATGCACAATAAGATTTTTATAGGCCTGTAGCAACACTATTTTTCCCCTGTTTAAGCACATTTTGAATTAAACTCTGATCCATTTTTTTCATGCCTTCCACTCACTGGAATGCTTTGCCAGTCTGTTTTTCAAACTTCTGTCCTTACTCTTGTAAAGCACTGTTATTTCCCTGGTTTCCCCTAGAAAACAGTGTAGAGAAAAAACTGATACATGGCACCTTGTAATACAAAGTCCATTCATCTGCAGAAAGTGTGTTCCATTTGGCAGTTATTCCTCAAAAGCTACATCCATGCAAAAACTTAACTATAAGAAAACAAGCACTGTGTAATTTTTATGTAAAATACCTACATTCTTCATTCACCTACTCTGGAACCTAATGTGCATGGAATCCTAGACAGAGATGCTGCTAATATAGAGACCAAACACTTTCTCATTTACTCAGGAGCCATAGACTGTTCTTTAGCAGTCATATGTAAAGGTATTCATTGTCACATGACAGCATCCAAAATAGACATCATCCAGTCCCAGAAAAAGCAATAAATTTGGTCCAGTCTTCCTCATTCATGTTGAATTCCTAGTGCTTTGTGCTCTTAAGGAGACGTGTATGCAGTAGAAACACCAGTATTACGCATTTACACAGATAGAGGCTGCCTGAATCTAGCCCTTTACACAAAATTACACAACTTCAGGACAGAAGTGTCCTTTGTCCAGCTTAATAACCATGTTGTTTGCCTCTTTTCTAGCATAACTTTAAAGTATTGTTGCTGAAGCATAAAAAGAAATAGGAATTTCTGTAAGTACTTAGGCTTAAATTTAAAGGCATGATTTCTATCCTAACAAGTGTGCTTTTGAGAGTTTGGGAATCCATGCAAGTATATGGGAAAGCTTCCACACTAGTAAACAGTATTTTGTATATCAGGACTATCAGCTTAAACTAGTGCACAATATACTACAGTGTAGCATGGTCTAGTCTAGCCTGCTATAGCCATAGAATCAAATGTTCATTCTCTAGTAAAATATTAAATTTAAAATAACAAAGAAAGCATACACTGGCAAGTTCTGCATTGTTGGTACAGGCAGCAGATGATATTTTTTTCTAATGCCCAAAACAAATTAAGCATACAGTGATGGGCTCTCACCTATTTAGCTACAGTGTTCCAACAGCTGTACTCACTGATCTAGGTAATGAAGGAAATGAAGAGGAAGAAAAATTATGGTCTCAGCTATATCTGGATTGCTTACTAAAATATGTAGATAAACATTGTTGAAATAGCTTTCGGCCACTGCAGTTACATAATTTTGAGGCATATTGGATTATTTGTAATTTATTTAAAATTATTATTTTTTACAAAAGATTTATGCTGGCATCCAGAATTTTACCATGTGAAGAAAAGTCAGCAGTACTATATACTATAGGGCAAGATTATATCATATTTTCAGGAGAGTTTTAAATGGCACCAAAATTGGGATAACACAGAAAGATAAATGCACACCAACAATAAGTGCAAATACATACGCTCCAAAAATGTGCAAAGATGGTTTCTAATCCCAAAACAAGTTAATATCTGCCAGTTAGTAGCAGAAAAGAAGTTAGTTTCTCTGCCAGTACTCACTACAAGATTTAAATTTTAATTGAATGCTAGTCTTTATAACACCTGCCAGAGGTCAGGCAAATAAAGCATTTTTTCAGGAACAAATTAAATAAATTTTAGGTTAAATTACAGGCTTATATAGAAGTAGCTGGCAAAAATGTTAAATATCACAAAAACTAAAAAGATGAGAAAATAGACGCCCAATGTAAGAAATTTATTTAAAATCTCTCTGTAGATGACTAAAAAGGATATTTTCCACAGAAAATCATCTGATCCTAAAACATCAAGAGGTGCTACCTCTTCCAGGGCAACTCATACCTGACACTGACCAGGGCACTTGAACTTAAAGATTAAAGTAAGTTTCTAACTTTTAGGTATTTGAGGGTCGGCAAAGTATATCCCACTCTGAAGTTCTGTGGTAAAACTATTCTTCAGCAATCTGGAGAGTAACTAGCTGCTGACAAAGTTTCTAGCTTAGGCTTTCTATCACTTGCTAAACACTTCTAATAAGGAATCTATATTCAGGTGCATGAGTGATTCTTTAGAGGTCCTAATTTTTTTTCTGTTAACTAATGGGAGTGTCTTGACAATAAGCTTAAAGTCAATGCCACCTTTTGGTGACTAGATGAAGGTGAAAGGAACTCAATTTTAAGTGATATTAGAACATAAATATTTTAAAGTTCAGGGCTTCATCATTATCAGAGGGGCTAAATTTCATAATATTCTCTTTTCATATTTTTTTTTTTATATCATCATCCCTCTTTCCATTGTTTCTCTCTTGTTGAACATAATGGGAGGCAGATACTATCTGAAGACATCACTATTTTTGATTTTCTTCTAAAAATAAAGTACCTTCTTGTTACTGGCCAGTATGTGCAGAGAAGACAGAGCTGACAGAGTACCAGAGAAACCATATTATCTTCTACGGAAAAATGCTGGGGCAGTATTTTCCTTATAACAAAAAATAGTTTCTTATATGCCTATTAGGAATATGGTATGAAGATAAGTATGTGCCAAAGATAACAGAATACATTAGATAATAGTGCCTTTACAATGAGGAATATGGCATCTTTTCTACATGTAAGTGAATTTTGCAAAATTTGACTTTCAAGTTAAGGGTGACAACTACAGAAAAGATCTAAGGGGAACTAAGGGTAAGACTTAGATATACAATAAAACAGGAATTCAAAATATGTATTGTTATATCAACTCTAAAAATACATGTTTTTCCAATTACATCAATGGCAATTGCACATGTTTTGTATAGACATAAAAGTTAAAGGTAAGCAATCCCATAAAAGCAAAGCAGTTGAAAGTTTTACTTGAAATAAAAATTCCATCTTTGGCACACTACATCGTATATAGGTTTGACAGCACAGATGGTATTCTACCTTGTAACTTTCTTTTTTGCTATTATCTACAATAGTTAATTATGTTCTTTGTTTGATGTAATAGAGGGGATGGAAGAATTCATGTGTCTTTAATGAAATAAACTATTTTCCGTACAAGATTCATAGAAAATGTTTTTGGTAATTGTAAAAGACAGCTGTCATGATCATACTGAAACTACGATTCAGAGTAACTAGGTAAGATATTTATGTCAATTAGATTGTATCTATTGTCTTGGCACATTATATTCATGGTATTGTTTAAAGTCTGTTATTTCACAGTTCATTGGTTTGCCAAAAGAGAAAATCCCACAAAATATTTTCNCTTAATTTATGTGCGTATATATATGATGTGAGTATAATTAAGTACATTTTAAAATGGAAAAAAGACCCCGAAACGTCTCCAACTTAATTTCTGTTGTTTTATTTCTAAATTTCTCCAGCATATTTATGTTTTCCCTTTCTTTTGTCTTGATCCTAAAAAGTACTGATTATTTCTCAGAAAAATCTGTTTTAGGAGAATTTCTTAATACATGCAAGATTTATAGATATTTACGATTAATAAATCTGCAAATGATTGGTGTTTCTTCAATGTTAAAAGAGAAATCTTTATCTTCTGAGCTGCGTGTCTTGCTAGAAAATGCTATTGTCAATCTTTGTCAGATAGCAAACATAAGTCAAGCTTACACA
>VXBS01006948.1:299425-375769 GCA_013400255.1 Sitta europaea
CAAGATTCATAGAAAATGTTTTTGGTAATTGTAAAAGACAGCTGTCATGATCATACTGAAACTACGATTCAGAGTAACTAGGTAAGATATTTATGTCAATTAGATTGTATCTATTGTCTTGGCACATTATATTCATGGTATTGTTTAAAGTCTGTTATTTCACAGTTCATTGGTTTGCCAAAAGAGAAAATCCCACAAAATATTTTCCACTTTTCAAAAGAATTTAAACTGCAAAGGCATTAGTTATCCAACTAATAACTATTAACCACTGAAGCAAGGGCAGATTTTATCTTTGAAATATCTCTATCAGTTTTTTTTTGAGTCTTGTTTTGATGGAATTTGGTATTTGTCATGTTATAACTTCACATCTGTGAAACAGTGAGAAACTCTTACATGTAATCAAATCTTGCTTACTCGTGGGCTTTGCTCTGATCCTGGGTCAAAGAGGTTAGAATCTCACTATATTTTTATGTAATAACAGAATTTATGCCTCACGAGTATATAAGACTTTTCAAAATATTTGAAGACAGTTTTATACTCTCACTAAATGATAAAAATTATTATTCACCACAAATTATTAATATAGACAGATTCTCATATTATTCCCTTCCCTCTCAAACTGAATTTTGAAGCCTATTGCAAAAAATTTGTTTCAGGGGCTTTCAGGGAGGTCATTCAAGGAGCTTAATACATACATACATACATACANAATCTGCAAATGATTGGTGTTTCTTCAATGTTAAAAGAGAAATCTTTATCTTCTGAGCTGCGTGTCTTGCTAGAAAATGCTATTGTCAATCTTTGTCAGATAGCAAACATAAGTCAAGCTTACACAAGTAGTTGAACCACCATATCAAATTGCAAATACATGAAACATTTCTGGTTTGATAGACTTCAGGGACAACTTTTCCTTTACTTTTAGCTTTGTTTGAAGGCTTTCATACTATATTTTTATCCAAAACTATGGCTTTGGAAATAAAACCCTACAATATTGATAAAAATATGAAAGTAGTTTACTACGCTTATATTTTTGGAAAGCAGTAAACATAATAAAATTATATGCTCAGGTAATATCTTAATTTTGCTGTTCCAGTTTCCATTACCTGCAAAATGGAAAAAGATATTATTTTTATTATATAATTTTCTTTATATTTGGATGCCTCTAAGATGTTTGACTTTGGCCCTGAATCTGAAAAATTTTCTTCCTAAGGCTAATCTCTAAGTTTAACAAAATGACCCTTGCAATTTATTCTTATTATCACCTAATTATCTTGGCCAATCAGTGGTCCTTTGTTCATACAGGTCATTCTTCAGGAATTCTGCATAGCTGAAACAGTAATTTCTATCATAAGAAAAAATTTAAAAAAAAATTACAGTATACACGATACTAGTACTGCTCATGGGAACAAAATAAGAAGAAATTACAGAGAAATAGAACCTGAATCAAAGGCTCTGTTAATATTTGCTACTAAGCATGCTACAGTTATCAGCAGAAATTCAGAGGAATTTCTTTTACACTTCACACAGGGAATTATGGCTCTAATTCCAATACTATGAAAGTATTTTTTCCTATTTAAGAATTCTCCTGCAATGTTTCCATGAGTCAATTGTCAAAAATAAATGCTTATTTCCATGTGGTGGCTCATTGTATTTTTAATTGAATCCAGATTTAAAAATAAATAACAAACACTACATCTCTACTCATGTTCATAAAATAAACAATCTCAGCTGTGGCATTCTTACTAGAACACTAATATTTCATTTGGAATATGAGGCCATTTATTTTTGGTTCTCTGCCTAAAATATTGTGAAAATAGGCATGGTTAATATATATTTTGCACAAGATTTATCTTTAATTTAAGACTGCCTAACTGCCTGGAGGTTAAAAATGGATAACTTCAGTGTAGTAAACAAAATTTGTATCTTCCAAAGCCTTTTTCTCTTTCTGGAAATCCTTTGCTTTTTATCTCCTCAATATTCTAAGCAGCATGTGTTTTTATAGGTTTTTGTAACAGTTCCTTCAAGTTTTCTTTTAGAGTAGAACTGTTTTATTTTCCTTTAGGACTGGTAAACATTTCATAAGAAAGGAAATTATCGTAAAACTTCTGGTTCACCTTCCTGTACCTTGTTTGCCTCTCTGTTCTAAATACAGAAAACTTTTTAGGTCAGGATACAAACTTTCTTGTTAAATTCAGCCCTGAGGTAGTTTTTTATTAGTAAGATAGGGGTCATATAAACTGTAAACATAATGCTTAATCACAACAATAATATTTAAAATTTCAGTGCTGTTATTACTTCAGATTTTCTGAACCTAAATATCTACAGATTTTCTGTTTCTAATTAGAATTTTAATTGTTAGGCCAACTCTTCAAAAATTAGAGCAGGTTGGATTCTTAGGGTTTTTACTGATGGGTCTTTCATCAGGACACTTTGTACAGACAGAACTGAACTAGAACTTGACAACTAGTTTAAGTCTTGTTAAAAAATAAAAATTCTGGTGTTCAGAGTTTGCTATATGAGAGACGAGATATGAATAGTAAGCTAATTCCAGTAGATAACAAATGCAGCGTGTGAAGAAGCTAGCCTAAGGGATTTTCTTTATTGTGCTATTGGCATTCAAAGTCATGTAAACAATTACCTCTTTCAGCTGAATATCATCTAACATATGGATCTAATAGCTTTATGCCCATTTTAAATCTAATCAGTCTTCAACTTGGCTGTCATTAGGTGTGAAAAAAAAACAAACATATTTGAAGCAAAACAAAATAATTCAGGTCTGAAAGGACATTCAAGGAAAAACTTGTAATATTTTCTAGAGAAAGACAAGTATTGGCTCCATTAGCAGTGCTTCTAAAGGGGCCACTGCACATTCCACTAAAAACCAGTTAAATTGCTAAAAGTGGTGTGTTTGCAAAGGTACCACTACCACTGAAAAATTTCACTTCTATGTAAACATACCCTTGTTTTCCTTACCGATCCAGATTTGGTTATTATTCTGGTACGAACCTGCCAGGCGGATGGTAGAAAAGGGGTTTGAGAAGGAGTGGCCAAGATAAAATGTATTGGGTTCACAGACATACTAAAGACTTTCAGACTGATAAAAACACATCTATTTAATTGATGAAGAAATAACTTTCTCTTTGCGATAATTTTCTTTTTTTTATTTTTAACGGTATGAATTTTACATTTTATTCTTTGATCGTGATCAGATAGTGTTCTGTAAAGAAGCAGAGAGAATTCTAAATAGTACTTTCTAAACTAGATGAATACTAAACTAAGTATTTAACAAAGTGTGTGTAATGTCCTGGGAGAAGCACAGAAGGTGTATTGGCTTTAGAAAATGAGAAATCTTGCTAAGTGTTAGCTTTCACAGCTGTAAGCGGTGTGTAGTCTCGGTGAAGCTGCTTAATTTTAAAGGAAGTTCTATTTATAAAGCTAAAGTGTCAAGCAGAACTGTAGAGGGACTGAAAAGATCCCAAACTTATGTTGCATAAAATAAGTAAAAGTATGTGCTACCATATTTGTGAAAACTTTGCCTTAATTTTTTTTTTAAATTAACATTGAGCTTTTTATAATAGCTGTTAGAAAATTTCTCTTTCAGCTCTAAGTGTTCAGAGAGCCTAATTTTGGTTCATCAGATTTATGGCAGAATATATGCTGGTTTTATGGTCCACAGCTAGAAACCTTGGTCACGTGAGGAAAATATACTAATGGCCTTCTTTTGCTCTTTTAACTTAGGTTTCTAAAAGTCTACTAAGATGAAATTATTTTTTTCTCCCCTCTGTTGGAAAATATTTAAGCCAGTTTCTCTCATTTTCCAGAAGGTAATATCTGTACTCATTCCTTAGTTTCTGAAGTAATTCAGTTCAGCAAACACAAATTTTATAAGTGTAGGGTGAAGTGGGGTAAAAGGGAAGGAGATTTACTTCTGTAAACTGGTTCTCAATGTATAGAATCTGCTTTCTTGAAGACTTAGTTATACTGTCTATAGTCCTTATGGATACTATGGAAATGCTACCCATAATCACGAACACACAAACTAGCAAGGTCCTGACTCATACATTTTCCTAAATGGTAAATTGTTAATGACAACCTCTAAAGTATTTAAATTTTCAGGCAACAATTTCACTGAGATGCGGACAGAGATTTTTTCATGCATTCAAATATATATAAATCCATTTTCTACTCCAGATTATATGCTTATTTTTAGGAGGCACATATGAAGAAACACCAGAATTTGAAAGAAATTTTGTCAGGATCAAAACTTTGTCCTGCATGTAACTTGAAAATTACTCAAATGCCTAAAAGTCTTTAAATGCTGGGATATCCACATGCCCCTGCAATTTCAGGGGAATTAAAGAGTTGTAGGGAAATCAGCATAGATTTTGGTTGACAAAAAGCCATCTTGATTCCATAATTGCTTTGTGATAAACCTCATATCACTCACACTCCTTAAAGCTTTAAGTAATTTAGCATACAGTTTTGTCTTGCCTGACCCCAAGTGCAGTGATATGTGGTCAGCTGAAGCACCAGAGACCAACATTTGTATCTCTAAGAAACTATATGATTAAAAAATATTAAAAGGTTCTGACATAAGACTGTGAATGATGTCATATATTGTTTTAAACACCCTTTTGAGTATCATTTGTGAACTAAAAATCCAACCTCTCACTTAAGCCAGAGAATAGGAAAAAACCCAACAAATAAATTTCATTATCATTTTTGTGTTCTATACATAATGCTTATGCTTCCATTCTGCACTTTTGTCTTGAAACAAAAAAAAGTTGGGTTTTTTTATTAGACCAGACTGTATGCAGCACTGTACAAAAAGAGTTGCAAGTTAAATTTATAAAAAATATCTTTAAAGATACATTTTCAATAGGATGAGGAATTAATCAAATTTTCCAGATATCTCGAATATTCACCTTTCAAGGTTATGCTTTATCCTGACTTCTGAGGTTATTACTTCCCCTCTGAAAGCAAATCTATGGTACCTGTCTACATCCATCCTCCCATCAACTAAAAAATAGCGTAGTGGAAGAAATATGCAAAAATAAATGTTACCAAAAATGCTTATCTTTATAAGAAGAAGAGAAGAACTTTTCTGAATTAGATCTGGTAAAATAAATGCTTCAACAATATCTTGACTTTGCAATTGAAGCAAATAATGCTTCTTAAGAATGAAGTAATGATTCTTAGTACCATTGTAGGAAGCAAAGTCCACACTGGTATCTGTCATTTCTAATTCAAGTGTTTTTTTGTCAGCTAAACATTTAGTCAGGGTTCCATTAGGTCCAGTTTCTTTCCATGAGCTTTAGGGCAGGAACACTGCAAACTCCCTGTGGCCAGCCAGGGCCCATACCACCACCCCATCCAGGCAACAGGCGGCCAAGGAGTGCCAGGACTACCCCAGCCTCAGGGATTGTCCCTGGATTATGGGCCAAGGACGGGTCGGAATGTTGGAAACTGAAGATGCTTGCTGCAGCACTGCTAATGGCCTCAGGGTCTGAAACAGGCTCTTGGACCATGGGCCAGGGGTAGAAGAGAGACACCAGGACAGGAGGTCCTACAGTGCCCTCAGGGCTCAGACAGAGGGACAGTGCTGGTCAAAGCCACAAAACTTTCTCAGAGCAAAGGCAGCACATAGGAGAAGACAATGCTTAGATGAAAGTGTGTTATTTGCAAACATTAGAAAGCTTGTTTATTTTTCCTCCAATGCTACTTTTACTCTTTACTTCTTCACAAGCTACTTTGCTCCTCAAGCCATTACATTTTTTTCCTTAAACAGCTTCATTTAAAATGTATATGACACTATGTATTGTACCATGCTGCTTAAATTATTTACTATCACTGTAGATTATTGACATTCAAGGAAAAGTTTATTCTCAGAAAAATGAAACAACTGTTAACGGTAAATTTTATTTCATTACATTTTCATAAGTCTTGATTTAAGATGATTATAAAATTCAAACTTCATTGCTATAAGTGGAAATGTCTCCTTCCTAGCCTATTTTATTACTAGTTTTCTTTTACAGCCCCCAGTCTTGCTAGAAAGTTGGTGGCTAGTAAATTATTTCTACAAAACACGCTGTAGCTTTCTTTTACATACAGTCAGTAAGAATATAGGATACCTGCTGGTTCAATTATTCTATATAATTATGTATTTGTCAGAATTTCTTTGACTGGATTCAGTTGTGATGCAATTTAATGTTAGAAACTCTAATGAATGCATGCACTGTTTGATTATCACGAATGAGCTAAAAACTCCAAAAAAAACCCTAACTAAAAACCCTAGACTTCCAAGAGCTCTATTTGGCAGCTGCTAGAGAGACATTTAAGGAGTAGAAAATCCCACATTAATTTTTAACTTTTTACACATCTTCAAGAATATGACTAATAATTTCACAATTACCAAATAAAATAGTGTCTCGCTAATGTATTTTCCTTGTGTCTTAGACAAGCTTTAAGTAAAATCAAGTTCTATTAGTGAATTTATGTCATATTTTCTGGAATCTGCAGCCCTGTCGATATATCAGTCAGGTGACCTCTTGGTCATGTCCTTTTGCTGTTTTGCTGAGGAATAGCAGAAGATGCAGCATCTTTTGTAGCATTGTATGCAGACAGGTTTGCCACTCCACTTTGGAGCTTTAAACAAAGAATAGTACAAATGCACTCTACTCATACTGCAGCAACCTCATCTTAACTCAATTGTCAATTGAACATAGTTTTTATTGGGATTTCTTTAATTCGGCGTAGTCAGACATTTTTGCAAATAGGTGGAGTAAATCATAGAGTTAAATGACACAGGTGAAAGTGTTTGTGATAATACAGTGATTTACAAACCTTGTTTTCTTAGAAATCTTAGCTATAAAGCTCTTCATGTAAACTTTTTCAAGTAAACTTATCATACAAAGTAATACTGCATTCATGACCATAAAATGAAATAAAAGGTACATTAATTGTGATACAGAAAATATGAATAGTATGCGTTTAGTAGAAATTTGCTTCCTTTTGCTTTCTGATTTTTTTTCTTTGGCATATTTATGCTTTTGTACATCTATGATTTGCTAGCAAGCTACATTCACATTTGTGATGCCCAGATGAATGGCATTTTATGTACACATACATATATTCACAAATATATATGTGTGTGTGTGTTATATATTTTAAATTTAGAGTCCCACATGCTTCAAATACTGGGTGCAAACATCTCTTCAATGTCAGCTGGTATTGCTGACTGAACAATTGTGAGAACTGTTTCAAATTTCCATTTCATCTCAGCAGAAGCACAGTTGGGATGAATATGATGTAAGAGGCATGAGATAAGGGCAACACTCTAGACCACAAAAATGTTAATTTTTATTTCTCTTGGCTCTGAATGCTTCCAGTGATGGGGCATCTGCATATTCTCTGGGATGTTCCAATGTCCACCACCCTAGCAGCAAAGATTTTTTTCCCCGTGTCTGCTCTAAATATTCTCTTTTCCAGTTTAAATCTCTTACTCGTTATCATATCACTATACTCCTTGATGGAATGTCTTTCCTCATCTTTCCTCTAGGATTCCTTTAGATATGGCAAGGCTTCCATAAGGTCTTCTGAAAGCCTTCTATTCTCTGGGCTGAACAATCCCATCTCTCAGTCTGTCTTCATAGGAGAGGGACTCCAGATTCTACTCAGGTTTGTGGCCCTCCTCTGCACCCACTTGAGAAGCTCCATGCCTTTCTTATGCTGGGGACCTCAGAGCTGACAAAGTACTTGAAGAGGGGCCTCATGAGAACAGAGTGAGAGAATTACCTCCCTGAGCCTCAGGCTGTCAATAGTCCATTGATGCCCATTCTAGCATAGGAAAAGGGTAGTAGCCTTTTGAGCTGCAAGTGCACATTTTCAGGTCATGTTGAGGTTCTCATTCACCAATGCCCCCAAGTCCTTCTCCTCAGAGCTTCTCTAAATCCTTTCTCTGACCAGACTTTATCAGTGGTGGGAATTGCCCCAATCCATGCGCAGGACCTTGCACATGTGTTTTTACATGAGTTTTGTATGGGCCAACTTTTAAGCCTGTCCAGATCTCTCTGGATATCATCCTTTTTCTACAGCATGTTGACTGCACCACACAGCTTGGTGTCATCAGAAAACTTGCTAAGGATGCACTCAATTCCACAACCCTTGTCCACAAAAAATCTGTGTAATAATATGAGTCCCAGTATGGACCCCTGAGGTGCACTGTTCATCACTGGTCTCTTTCTGGACATTGAGCCATTGACAGCAACTCTTTTAGTACAAGCTTCCAGCCAATTCCTTACCCACCAAGAGGTCCATTGTCTTAGGTTACAATGTAAGATGTAACCAAATGTATGTATTCTATGACCATGTTCACAAGCTGTTATAAACAGGTTGGTTCCTTTTCTCCTCTATGTCTCATCCCTGATAATTCCCCCTGGGGGCTATTTATGCTAATGGGCCATCAAGTCTTACTTCATGACTCATAAAATTACATCATTCCTTTGTGAAATGTTCTGCCCAGGGTTAGATACCAAACATTACTACCTGGATACAATCTGAATTTTGGAACATCACAAGCAGCACTACCCTCTGGATTCCCAGAGGACAAGAGCTATATAGCCACCACTGGACCCTGAGAGGAAGACCAGACCCTTCCACAGGATCACTGCATCAACAGAACCGCATTTATCATTTTAAGAAGAATACAGTCACCATTTAAGCAGACTGCTACCAACACCCTGACCGACAGGGTGTCAGGTTGTATCCTGTCAGTTTTAGCCAGTGTGTGTTATAGCCTTTATCTTAATTTTCCTATTAAATTGTAATTCTGACTTGGTATCTCTCACTGGTTTGTTTTCATACTAATACATCTGTCTATCAAATACACGTTTCTTCATTTTAGAGATTGATGTTGTTTAGAATAGTGTCAAATGTTTAGCACAGGTACTGGTAGATGATGCTAGTCAACCTTCTCTTAACCACCCAATCTGCAACCCCACTATAGAAAGCCACCAAATATTTTTGAGGCGTGATTTGCCTTTAGTGAAGCCACGTTGGCAGTCACCAATCACCTTCTCATTTTCCGTATGTCTTGGCATCATTTCCAGGAGTATTTGCCGTATAATCTTGCCAGGCACAGATTAATCCCTGGATTTTCCTTTTATCACATATTAAAAATGAGACTTTTGTTTCCTTTTTATTTGTTTATATGTGTATATGTATGTGCTTTTTATACAATCTTTATTCATGCATATGTGTGCACACTACTACAGAAAACTTCTATTTATTCAAATATTGTCTAATTATCAGTGTTAGAAAAATACTTCCCTTGAAGGTGCTGCTAATTCAAAGCTCTGCAGTATGCTAAGAAGAAAATCCTTTTATACATCTAATGGAAACTTCTGATAATATAAAAAAAATTCAAGGGAGTTGGTTAGACTATGATTTTCTTTGATGTGTTTTGGATGGGAGGTGTTGGTTTTTTTCTTGAACCTGTGAAGATGCACTTCATAGATTTCTTCAATATCACTTTAAGCACATTACTTTTTTAAGAAGAGAAAAAACCCAAGGTAATCCAGAAAAAAAAAGGAACAAAAAAAATCCCAAGGTAATCCAGAAAAAAAAATGGAACAAAGGAACAAAAAAAAAAAAGAGATATTTTAAATTGTTATATGAAATTTCATATAAACATGCAAACTTTTGCCCCAGACAAGTATTACAACTTAAAGATTGCACTGCACATGGATTAATTATGTAGGTTTTCTAATTATGATAAACTGAGTTACAGAATGAAATGTCATATAATGCTCAAGGGCATTAAATTCAATCTTTATGGTGTACAGAGAGCAATAACAGTTTATATCAAATATATTCAGTACAAAGACAGTTAAATTTGACATAAAAAATATACTAGTAGATTACAAACATGACACTTCTAGATTTCTTTTAGGCTAGAAATATACTGAAATGACCAGAACCCCTGAGGCATATCAGTAACAAGTTTGAAACAAAAAGAAAAATTGTCATACATTACACTACTGCAGGAGTGGAAGAGAAAAGCAGAATTTCTCTGGAATTAATTATCCCTGGTTTTCCTAATTAGATCCATCCAGTTCTAGAATGCCTCTTAGGAAGAGTTTTTAAGGTTTCTAATAAAGGTCATGTACTATACATATATTTATTCGTTCCATGAATGGAATATTTACCTACTTAATGTAATCTACATGCTCCTTAATAATACCTTATGATTGCTTCACTAAGCCTGCTTGCTGAACCATTCCACAGTCAAAATTATTCTCTGTAGGGAAAATTTATCTTCTAATGCATTATTCTGCTCCCTACAACTATGATGTCTATTCTAATATGTCCTCATTGATCAACTTAACCTCTATCTGTATATTTGCATTTTGGGGGCTTATTTCACATTTGTCATGCATGATTACCAAAGGCATTTGCTCTCTTTCTCAAGAAGATAGTACTAGGAAACTATCCACACCTCTGACAATAATATGCATTATTTATCTGCTTACAGCATTCACTGATTGGAGAATTAGAGGTGTATGTATGCGAGAACCATAATCATACAGGGAGGGTCTATACGTTCATGTAAACTTAGTCCTCCTAGTTACTGAAATTTAGAGATACACAGCTAAGTTTTGAAAAGTAATTAGAATTATCTCTGTCATTTATTTATAAATTAGTTAATCAGCCTGATTTTAATTTTTTTAAAAACTACATAACTCTCTTATTCACCAGCTGTGGTAATAGAAAGAGGAATAAATATTACATACTGTAATAACTTCAGTCTTCATCTGAGGCTAAGAATAAAACCTCTGAAGTACATGTTATGCCTAGCTGTACCCTAAGAGATTGTAAAATAAAAGTAATTTAAACAACTTAGATTCACTGAGAAATTATCCAGTTATCTAGAAGGAATTCTAAGTCTAGGCTTTCACCAACTGTTCATTGTAGTAGTATCCTAGCTGGACACCTGGCTTTAGTAACTGAAGAATCTTTTAGGAGAAAGGGATATTGAACAAGGTTTTTAATGTAGTTTTTATAAATTTATTGAGGTTTAATTGAAGAAGAACAGTTCCTATGACATTTCAGAAATCTTGAGAGATATAGAATAAATTGTAAGATAGTTTTCTTATTATTTTTTAAAAAATCTAATTCAGATTTTATATGTATGTCAAAAATAATGACAATGCAAGGACTTGAAAGCTGCATCAGAGGGAAAAAACTTTTACATTATGCATTAGTAATAACATCATATTTGAAATTATTTTTCTCATTGTCTGTAATGAGAGCACCATAAAGAGAACAGAACCTATGCCTATGTTGACAAGATAGTCCTTATTGACATCTAAAATTGAGATGAGTTGAAACAAACATAGAGTTGAAAACCATAGTGGAATGTAGGCAAATCACACATTTAGAATATAAAAAAACCTCACCAAACAACTTGTTTAAAATTAGATATCTAGATACAGATATAAATTATATAGATAAATATAGATTAAATGTTTACTTAAAACTGTATATATGAAAATATAGATAGATACAGATAAATTTAGATATATCCATTGTGACCTCAAAAATAGAAGTCTTTCCCATTCCAAAGCTAATAAGTTACATGCCTGGATTTCTCACTTCCATATTTTTCATGCATGTATCTAATTGGTATTTCTATGAAAAAAAGACAATAATGTATGATTACTGTGTGTTTTATTTAGATGAATATCATGCTATTATTAGTTCAAGTATTGAAAGCTAAATAATCCTACCCTGACCGAAGATGATATTTTGCATTTCTAATACATGACTTGTCATTATAATAACTTTTATCCTGCAAGAAAGCTTACTCACTGGATTATTTTGTGCTTACATGCTTTCAAACTGTCACTGCTTGTAGGAATTAAGAAATAATACAACAATTTTGTCAAAAGTTTACAAAAGTTTACAAAACTGTCTTGATTTGATAAAACAAACTTTGTATGAATCTACATAAGAACAGTTAATTTAGCTGTTCATGTGTACATTGCCACAATAGCGAAGCCCAAAGAACAAGAATACGAGACTGAAGTTGGAAAGTGAGATAAAAATCTGCAGTCCTGCAAAAGACATGCCATTGAGCAAATGGGGATGTTAGTCAAATGAGAATTACGTCACTATTAGAGTATGTGATTAGATTATGCTCGTTTCTTGGGTGCAACAACTGAATGGGTTTCTGCTTTTAGATGTTTTCTTGCTCAGCAAACAAAACACACACATAGTGCCTGTGGGGTACAATAACACGTCTCAAGTCTCAGCAAATGTATTGTATGTTGGATTAATACCAAGAATACTACCTTGTAAGGTGTCTCAGTGCACATCAGCTAATCGTGACAGCTACCTGCTCATTGGCTCCTATCCCACAATAAAGAGGAAAAAGCCTCTTATCCAAAATTTAGAGGTGACCTATGTTATTTGAGCAAAAGCTAATTGATTTGGATTACATTGACCAGAGGCTGAGAGAGGCACACATACAAGCACTTCCTAGGAACCATCTGAAGCAACATTTTGTGGCAGCAATGAAGTCATCTACTTCTAGGTGTTTTCTGTGAAAATTACACGTATTTCATCCCTGTATGTAGCAATTTATATGAATTATTCTGTTATAAGACAAAGAAGGTCTACAGTACTCTTTGGTAATTTATGATTCTCAGTTATGTATATCTAATACTTACATATGATTATAGTAACTAGTCTTTCTGTACAGTTAAAATAGTGTTATTTACCATTTTAAAGTAATTACATATTCTTATCATTTTATATATGTGGTGAATTTTATTATACAAGCTATTCATGTATATTAATCCTAGAAACAAGTGTGATCAAGAAATTAGAATGTGGTAGAATATTAACTTCAAGGGTTCCCAAATATTCTTATAGCCAGAAGAGAAGGATCTCAGCCTTTTCATTATTCCTGAGGAATATGTACACTGCCTGTATTTCTTTAAAGGCAAGGTGGCAGGTAGCAGGGGGGGAAGCATAACAGAAATCTGCTTGTATCACTATAGAGAGGGGTAGAACTGAAACATAGCATCTCATGCATTTGAGAAAAAAAGTTTGTTACCTTCTTAAGGAGAAGTCAGTTCAGTCGTTGAAGCAGCTGATTTCTAGAAATGTAGTATCTTATCTGAGATTAAATTTTCTTTTTTTCTAGCTACTGAGAAAGGTGAAAAAAAAATATCAGTTACAGAGGAAACATAAGTCAAGCTTTACTTTCATCTGGGAGACAAAGCAGAGAACACTTCCTATCTTGAAGTTTAAAATTACTTTTCTTGCTGAGAAATGATTGATATATCATTATATCAATGACTGTTTGTAATAATTACAGCTTTTACATTATGATCACTATGACTTCTTAATTTCTTGTAGAAAAACAAAAAAGAAAGCTGGAAAATGCTCTGGAATAGAAGCAAGCATGTTCTAAACTGTCTTTAAATAAAGTTTAAACCTATTTCATTTTTTAAGAAGTGATATTAAAGTGAGCTTGACCTTCTGTCTAAAAATTGCATTTTAGTTAATGAAAAGGTCAGATCTGATCTTATTTCATAGATATCTGCATTGATAATGAAAATCAAATCATTAATTTATATTTGGTGTCTTTCTCTAGTAACATTTTCTGCAGCACATTACCAGCTCTTAAGCTTCTCCCATATATCTCAACTGCTTTACCAGCCCTACACTACTGGGTGAAGGCTTTAATACACTGCAGAAACCTGTGTCCTTTTGGCAATTCCTTTTCTAGAATCATAGACCCATTTAGGTTGAAAAAGAACTCTAAGGTCATCAAGTCCAACTGTTAAACCAGAGATGCCAAGTCCACCCTAGAACATGTCTCTAAGGGCCACATTTACATCTCTTTCAATTACCTCCAGGGATAGTGACTCAAACACTTCCCATGGCAGCTTGTTTCTATAAATGGTAATCCTTTTAGTGAAGAAATTTATCCTAATATTCAATCTAAACCTGCCCTGGCAAAACTATCGTTGGTCTATCAACTTTTACATCAGAAAAAAAAATACCAACACCCATCTCATTATTACTTCCTTTCAAGTAGTTTTGAGGTGGGAGGTTGAGACCAGGTATCCACAAAAGTAGCTGTGTCACTCCTCAGCTGACGAAGGGAGAAAAAATTTGTCAAAATGCTGTGCATCAAGATAAGGACATTCATCAATTACTGTCATGAAAAAAAGAGGGTGGGGACATTAATTTAATTTATTGCCAATCAATTCAGGGTAGGATAATGAGTTGCATACTCAAAGCTTGGCAACACCTTCCCTCCCACCCTTCTTTTCTTCCTGGGCTCAACTTCACCTTCAGTTTTCTTTATCCTTCCCTGTCTTCAGCAGTGCAGGGGGATGGGGAATGGGGACTGTGGTCAGTTCATGACATTTAGGCTCTGCTCTAGACCCTTCACCATCTCTGTTGCCCTTTTCTGGACTCTCTCCAGCACCCCAATGTCCTTCTTGTAATGAGGGGCTCAAAACTGATAACTGGACTTAAGGTGTGGCCTCAGCAGTGCCCTGTATAGCAGGACAATCACTGCCCTTGTCCTATCAGACACAGTGATTTTGATGATTTTGATAATTTTGATGCAACCCAGGATGCCATTTGCCTTCTTGGCCAGCTGGGCACACTCTCGCTCATATTTAGCTGCTGCTGCTGAACACCCCATGTCTTTTTCTGCTGGGCTGCTTTCCAGCCACTCCACCCCAAGCCTGAAGCAATACATGGGACTGTTGTGACCCAAGGACAAGACCTGGAACTCACTAAAACTGAGCTGCAAACGATTAATGAAAATACAAAAAGAGTTTTCCTTAGAAATACTGGTTTGGTTGGCTGCATCAAGAAAGATTTTGTCTTGTTACTAGGCTACTATAGATGATAATGCAGTGAGGGGGCACAAAGGCAAATATCAGAGGCCCCACACAGTTTATTTGAGCAGTGTGTATTTCCAGGTATGGATTGTGATGGAAGATTTTGGATCTTAAGACAACAAATAAAAGCAGCTAAAAATCTTCTTTTGTGTAGTACTGAATCTACTGATACAGTTCTAGAAGAGGAGAAAAAAATTATTATGCTGTCTCTGTTATATTATGAATAAAACATTCATGGATGCCCCAGGGCTATTTTAGTTCAGATGATATTATAATATATGACAAACTGAGCACAGTAACAAGAATTGTCATAGAACATAAAAGCACGATTTGATTTTTTAGGTCCACTCTCTATTGAATGTTTCTTTCAGTGTGTTTTGTACTCCTGTGTTTGCTACTGCATAGAGAAGCAGCTGTTGCTAGGAAAATGGGTCAGAAAAAAATTGGTAAATTCTCCAGGGTGGCATCCAATGTTTTGAGGAGTTTTGAGGTGCTGTTTTCGGGAGTTTTTTAAGTTTCTCTACAGGACAAGAAGAGAGACAACAATAAAGGCAGCTGAGACTTACAAAAGAATAAGTCAGTCAAGACTAAACCAGACCACATTTCTAAGAAATAAGATGAAAGATCAAGACAATGGCAACAGATAATTGAACCTAATTTCCCTGGATGAATACACCCTCAGAATATGATACAGTTATTCATAGGTTCCATCAAACTTAATCTTCCACTTCAGAATCTCATATATTAACTGAGCCAGTGTGATGTAAACAAAGGGCTAGGAGACCTTCTGCTCCTTTTTACATGCCTTTATTAGAAAGAGGCGGGGGGCTCGGGGTGCACGCCGCCGCTGCTGCTCCCCGTGGTCGACGCCGAGGAGGAGGATCACACAGGCCTGTCGTCACTCACTGCCGGCAGGACTGGAGCCTCTGTCCTCGCAGGGATCGTCCAAAGACTCTGCCTTAGGCTCAAAAGTCCAGGGGTGTCCTCTTTTTCAAGTCCTACTAGGTCATGGTGACCAGTTTGTCAGACTGAAATTGGTGACTCTAGCTCCTCCAGGTCCCCGCCGTCCCTATGGCGCGGTTCATTAGATGTTTCTTTAAGCACAGCTCGTTGTCCAGGGCTGTCTTTGCTCTCAGGTGGTAATATGATTAATATGCGCCTATGCCCAAGGCCTCATGGGATAAGCGGAAGTTTGTCACGGGGCGCAGCGGCTGAATTACCCAACGAGATGGAAAGGGGTTAAGGAGTGGGGATACAAATGTAAGGATGGAATCAGTAAGAACTCTTACAAGAACATATAACAGGGACTTGAACTGGGATTGGAACAATAACATATAATTTGAACATTGAGTTTTTTATTTATAACAAGTGTATTTGTGCAACTCCAAAATGACAAGTGCTGTTAGAAACTGCAGCTGAGGTTCTGAACTCAGCTCAGACTTTGCTGCAACTTGGCACTGGCTCAGGCAGGCACACTAACTCCTGGGGCATCAGGCTGCTAATCAATTTGTCTCAGAAAGTGGCCGGGTGTATGGTGAAGAAACCAGTGCCATTCTTGCAATACAAAAAAAGGTTAACAATATTGCCTAACACTGAAGGAAATTTAAATGAAAACATGAGTTGAAAGAGAATTTAGTAAACTTAGAAAAAGGGATAACTTTGGAGCAATAAAACAGCAGGAAGAGAGAAAAACAAGCGACAGTGGATAGTTAGAATGGTTTACATATACTTTGGAAAAAAGTATCACACTATAAGCTTGTGCAAGTGTGACCTGGACACCAGGGTTTACTATTTACAAATTCTAAGCTGACTGTAAGCATGTAATGTTCTTCCTTGGGACTAAATTCTCAGGTCACTCTTGGGCTCTTTGCTGAATTAGATACATGTCATGGAACAGCAATTTTGCTATAAATTTCTTCCTTAAAGGCCAAGTTAACAAGTATTAATTCTAATACAACTATTTTGCTTGTAGAACAGGAGAAAAACGGGAGAATTGATAATCACTGCAGCACTAGTGCATAAAACACTTGTTAGCATACATTTGAACCAAGAAGGCAAGATAAAAGCAACTGTGGGGATTTTTGAAGTTATTCCATATAAAACTAACCCTGTTCCTGTTGAAAAATTCCCACTCTTTTCAGAGAATGCTAAATTACATCAATTCTCAGTACATTTCAGAAGAAAGAATTTAAGTCTTCTATGCTGTACTGATTGACACAGTGTTACACTACCACAGCTTAACAAAAGCCAGACAAGATGTGTATTTCACTCTCCAGCACTGAGAAAAATTGAATCTTATCAGAGTTTCTTGGCTTCTTCTGAACTAGTCATTCATGTTTTGAAACAACACCATTAATCTCTGAGAATTTGTCATGTCTAATTTCAGTAGCAAAATCTCCTTTCAGCAAAAGCTTCAAACTGTAGTAGTAATGGTCTTTCTTCAGTGACTGTAACCCTTTTCCATTACTACCATTGCAGTTTTGAAAATCATTTATACCTTCAACAAGCAGAACAAAAATCAATACAGACCCTTTTCTTTAAAATATTGAGTAAAAACAGGAAGCAGTTGTAAAAATATAAGTGTATTACATATCACTTACAGACTTTGCAATTATTAAAATTGCTCTATCATTTAAAATATTTGCACCAGTCAGAAGAAAGAAGAGGAAGAAATCAAATTATGAAACAGCATATTGGTTATATCTCTGCTTGCTGGGGAATCTGAGGCTGCTTTATTTTAAATATTTTACTAATCAAAATCTCATGGCTGTAAACATAGTTATACAAGAAAACAGAAACTTAGACTAAAAACTCATAATTTCCCACAAGGACATTCAGGAGAACAGTATGAACACAAACTATCTTAATAGGCTGCCATCATTCAAACGTTAAAAATGTTGTCGAGTTCCACAAAATTTCCCCCTTCCTCTCCCAAAACAGATATGGAACATTCTACAGATTTAAAATCAAGATGCAGCACATCTGGGAGAAGTAAAATGCAGAAGACATTACTTCTGTGAGAACAATTAGATGATGAAGAAAAACATTAAAGGTACTATAACAAACTGATTGATGAGGATAAAGGCCCATCTCAAGTGTAGAGAGGCCCTTCGGAGAGATTTGGTCAGTTAGAGAGTTGAGCAATCACCAAACATATGAAATTGAACAAAACCAAGTTCTGTATTCTGTGTTCTTGCATCTGGGATGGTGCAACCCTGTATGTATGGGTAGACTGGGGAATGAGGTGATAGAAGGAAGTGCCATGGAAAGGGAAGAGGGGCTCCTCGTCAATGGCAAGTTGACCAAGTGTCAGCAGGACCCTGGCAGCCAGGAGGGAAAACCATGTCCTGGGGGGCATCAGGCACAGCATGGCCAGCCGGGCAAGGGAGCTGCTGGGGCAGATGTGGGTTTACCTCAAACCCTATATGCAGTTTTGGGTGTCACAATAGATAAAGGGTACAAAGCTGTTAGAGAGCATCCAAAGAAGGGTGACCAAAATGATGGAAAGCTTCATGGGGAAAGCTTGCAAGGAAAGCTGATGTCACTTGCTTTGTTCAACTTGGAAAAGTAAAGGCTGAGGGCCATCCTCATGCAGCCTACAACTTTCCCAATGACGGCAGTGAGTGCCAGGTACTAATCTACACTCTCTGGTGGCAAACAATAGAACACAAGCAAATCAAATGAAACTTCATCAAAGGAACTTCAGTTGAGACATTAGAAAAAGGTTCTTCACTGAGACTATGACTGGTTGCAGCAACAGTCTCCCTAGCAAAGTAGTCAGAGTGCCAGTCCTGCCCAATCTTGAGAAGCACCTGGACAATGCTTTTAGTGATATGATTTAGTTTTAGACAGTCCTGTGAGGAGAAAGATGTTGGATCCTTCTGGATTCCTTCCAACTTAAGATATTTTGTGATTCTAAGATTTTAATGGACAGTCATTTTTACCCATCTCTCAACTTTGACAGTGTCATGAAAGAGTTTAGATTGTGTGATTGCAGTTGTTTTTCATGGCCTATAAACTGTTTGGATGACTATGCAACTACATGGAGTCTTACCAAAGCAGCTGGGATATTTTGCTCATATAAACATAAATGAGAAAAAGTTCTTTACAACTAGCCCTCACTAGTATTTATTTAAATCAAACAGTAGCTCTTGTGATGGAGCAGTCAAACCCACCACATTTTGAATATCTAGCAAGAGAATTTAATTTTGGACAATGTAGCTAGGAAAATGAAATACAAAGTTAGAAATTAAGCTTGTTAGAAGTAAGAAAACATGGTTTTAAATTATGATATAGAAAAAAACCCAACATTTGTAATTGGTTTGTTAGGCAATTTGCACTGTCTCTATGAGAGTAAGTCAGGCAAAAGATGATTTGGCAGTAACTTCTAAATGTAGACATGAAACAAATCTGGAAGTAGTGTTACTACCTGACTCTACATGAATAGCAGGGTTGCAATAATTTGATGGACCCATTATTGATATTGCACTTTTCCAAAAGTGTTCTGCAATTATCCTAAGATACAGTCACATTTCAGGCTGGGTTGCACTGTGATGTATCAAATTCTCTGGCAGGAACGCAGCTACAGGAGAGCAGTTTTCTTAGTGCTTGCTTACCTCATCCCCTTCAAGCATCAGTTCAACAAAATGGAAGTGTGCTGGTCCATCTCCTGTTAGATATCCAGTTCACAATTCATACTGAGGTATTTAACCTGTATGTTTGTAGACACACAGCATCTTAATAAACCAGAAGACACAGGAATAGAAAAGCCCTAAAAATATTAGAAGATATTTGTACTTTTCTCTGTTAACAGTTTTGCCTTAGTGGGAATGAAAGTGACTGGTGTCAAGAGTGCCATTAGTGGCACTAAAGACAAGAGGTTTTAATTATTGCATCTTTGTCCTGAAAGGCTGATGAACTTTAATTTTTAAATCCTAATATGTCATATTGATTTTACCCAAACTCTACATGGCTGTCTAAATAATTTTTTTAATAATAAAGTACAGAATTTAAAGCAGTACTATACTGCTCAGTTAATTTGCAATTATAAATTATCTGTTTTAGAAAAAGATAGTTATTATCAAAAATATTCATATATGCAACATAACTAGTGTACAGTTTTGAGTCATCACTAGTCTTTCCCCAATGCATGCTATTTAGGGTATCTCTGTATCATATTTTTTATGATTCTGAAATACATATCTATGCATTAGAAAGAATAAAGTGTATTTAAAATATTATTTCACCTCCATGATTCCTGTCAAAATACTGTGTTTTTAAAACAGAGAGAGTGAAAGTAGTCAAAATACATTTGCCAAAATGAACATATTTCTAGCTTTATAAAACATTGCAGATTTTGGACAGCTATTTTGCACTCAGCATGAGAAACTTTGCACCATATGTCCAGCTCTCATTTAGAATGAATATTTATCTTATTTGGAATAACAATCATGAGTACTATCAAGTCTCCAGTTACATGGTAACACAACAGCTATCTTTGGGTTGTTTGGGGTCTTTTTCTCCCTTTTTCTTCCAGATTAGCACTTTGACTCTGCTTCAGTTAAAAAGATCTCCTTGCATTTTTAGACTTGTTAACTCTGTGAAATTATGAAGGGTTTATTTACAAATATCTTAGTAAATGTCAAATATAGTTTTTCTTTATATTAATAGGCAACACATTTTAATCAATTCTTATTTGATAATGTTGATAAAGATAATGTTGCATAAAGAAGCAACAAATTCTAACACTGAAAAAAATAAAAAGCCTTTTTTAAACCTGCAAATTAGATGCTCTACACAAACACAATAAAATAAACTTCCAAAATTCAGATTGAATCCAAATCCTATTATACAATGGCAGTAGCCAGAATACCAATCAGAGCAACTTCTGGAAAAGGAGTATTTGTAGTGTCCACGTCTGCAGATTATCCAAAGTAAATTCCTTCATGTTGTTGTCACTGAGCTGTTACAGTGAGAATCAGCAGATGGTTAAACAATCCCAAAACACCCTTCAGGAGCTACAACAGCTGTGTATGGTCAGCACGAGTAAGCTCATCCACAGTAAATGGGAACTGGGATCTGTGCAGCATGGAAACACAATTGTTTCCTTTCCATGGTACAATAAAATGAGTCTGCAAACATTTCTTACAGTTTGAACTTTCCAGAATAAATTCAGTAAGATTTCTATAGCAGTCTTATAGAAACAGTCTATGTATAGCGAATCCAAAATCAATTTATTAGTGCACACAGTGTTAATTAAATTGAATTACTCCAGGCTGAGTAAAAGGTACCATCTGGAAATTACAGATAACAGCCCTGCAGTTGAAAATCTCGGGAAATATTCGCAAGGTTCAAATAATTTATTCACCAGCACTTCTATGTACCCCCAAATACTGGTACACATATTTGTATTCGAAGGGCGGGGGGAAAAAAGCCATCATTAGAAATCCAAATCCCATTTTACAAATGTCCCCTTCCCTCACCACTCATTTATAGCTATTTCTGAGACATAAAGCACAGAGTTCACTATCTTTCATACTCTGACATCACAGACTAGGACAACAGAATACATCAGAAGAAGAGATATGTTCTTGGAAAACAAAATATTATGTAAAGTAAAATATTCAAAAGCATGTTAAAGTTGTTGTTCCAGTAGATATAATCAATTCACTTTTATTTTGACTTTTAGGTGCTCTTTCATGTATAGGTATGAGACTATTCTTTCATATATAAGTATTTTAAATGGACATGGTATGCTGGTTTTGGTGGGGATAGAGTAATTTTTTTTCACAGTGGCTGGTATGGGGCTGTGTTTTGTATTTGTGCTGAATACAGGATTGGTAATACTGGGATGCTTTTGTTATTGCTGAGCAGGGCTTACACAGAGCCAAGACCTTTCTGCTTTTCAGATGGCCACACTGGTGAAAGGCCTGGAGGTTGTGAGGAGACACAGCCAGGAGAGGCGACCCAAACTGACCAAAGGGGCATCCACAGATTCACAGAACTTTTAGGATTGGAAAGGACCTCTGGAGATCATCTGGAGCAACCCTCCTGCCAAGGGAGGGTCACCTGGAGAGATTACACAGGAACTTGTCCAGCTGTGTTTGGAATGTCTCCAGGGAGCGACATTCCATACGCTCCCTAGGCAGCCTGTTCCAGTGCTCTGCCACCCTCAATGTAAAAACTGGTTCCTCATGTTGAGATGGAACTTGTTGTATTTTAGTTTATGGCCTTGGATTTGTTCTGCTTTTGAACTTCTATCACATATTGCTGTGGTGGGATGGGTGGTAGAGTGCCACGACCTTCCTGGAGATGCATCTTTAGAAAGACACTCCCAGGCACACAGGCACGTCTTGCCTTTGCCAGAGTGATTTCAGCTCTCCTGTGACTCGAGCTTTGGGCGACGCTGAAGAAGAGACGGCAGTCCGTATGGGGTCCGCAGAGAGAAACTTTATTCTTCTGTCCGCAGAGGGGTCCAGGGATGGAAAACTCCAGGAAAGGTCTGAGGGAGCAGGGGTTATATGGCAAAAGCAAGGGGTGAGGTAGAGCATCAGGGTGAATTGGCTGAGGGTTCGGGGTGGAGTAAGGAGGAAGAGCCAATGGAGTACAGCAGATTTACATATAGCCACAAAAAGCGGCCAGCATGGGAGGGATCCAGACTCTCACCCTAACAAGAAAGGATCCCTCTAGGCGAGGGGTGTGGATCCTTTCCCAGTTGGCCCACCAGCCTCCACAACATATAGGATTATTTCTTTCTAGCACTACTTTAATTTTATTTTTTTTAAATTCTACTATTTGTATATTTTATACAATGAATTTCCTTTTGTTTTGTTTTTTTTTTTTTTTTTTTTTTTTGAGAGAGAGATTATTTTGTAGTCTCTAATTTCTTACTATAGAGGTCTTCTATGATACTCTCAATGTTATCACATTGCCCTCAGCTATGCTTTTGGGAAAGAAAAAAGGTTTGCTGTTTGCACTATGGAACTATTCTCCACACACAGCGTTTATGTTCCTCAGATGTTTCTGGTCCTGACCTTCACTAGTAACAATTCCTCAGCCAGACCTTCATTCATATTTAGCTACTTCAGTGTTTTCTATTAAGTTAATTTTCCCAGCCCCTTGATTTTTTTTTTTTTTTTAATGCTATTTGAGAATTTAGCTTTTCTGGGGCTCCTCTATCCAGAGAGAATGGCTCATTCTTTTTATGTCCTTATAAGTGTATGTCAACTGTATAAAAATCCATGGATATATTTTTCAAGCAGAAGAAAACATATTCTTTTTGTGTTATAAAACAAGGTATAAAGTTGCAATATTGAGCTTTATTTTATTCCTGGGTAGCTTATTTAAGTAATAATAAAAAATAACTTAGTAGCCTATATAAGAGTATTTCTCTGTCTCAATGGTATATCCCTCAGTCTGATTTAATATACATAGCGACCAGTACTCTCTTTATGTTTCTGTTTTTCAATTAGTGTCAATTTTCAGAAAGTGACAAATTTCATAATGTATTCTCTTTAAACTAGTCTCTGAAAATGGAAATGAAAATGTGTCTCATTTGGAACTATTGTCACATACACCAAAGCAAAAAAAGTAGAAGTCATGTAAATGCAAAAACAAGAAACCAAACAAACAAAAGAAAAAAAACCTCACAAAACCCCACATCCACAATGAAAATTTGAATATCAAGATATTAAAATTTATACTATAAATTCCTGTTGCTGATACAATGTCTAAAAATGACTGGTTTCATTTTGGTAGGAGAGAAGGCCGGTCTTGTTCTGGTATTCCAAAAATTAATTTAAAAGTAAGACAACTGAGAGTTTAAAAAAGCAAACTGTATTCATATACTAAAACAATATTGAGAATACTAGATGTATTTATGTCCTTACACTGATTTCTTTGCAAAGAATGTGTGGAAATATTCAAAGACCATCAAACATTTTCTCCTCCTTTCTAGTAAACACTATGAGTCACTGTTTTATTATTGAGATAGCTTGTAGAAGAGAGACTACTCACAAAACAGAGAAATAAAGAATATTCTGCCATCACTAAAGCTGGTCAGAAATGGATAACTTTATAAAGGAGAAGTTAGGATGGAAAACAGTCCAGTCACTCAGTTTTTCTGATGTTTGACTATTTGCCTTTGGCTTAACACTGAAGTATGCTGCCTTATAGAAAGTATAAGTGTTCTATTCTATATATGTGTTCTGTTAATGCATGTTAGGTAAAAATCTCTGAACAAAGCATATTTCCTATCGCACAGAGTTTCATCTTGTAGGGTTTATGATACAGGGACGTAATTCAAGTCCTGAGCTTTACAAAACAAGAGAAATAATTAAATACCTGTGCTCTATATTAAAATAAAAAATTAATAATAATGTTCTATGCTTTCATGGGTTTCATTCAGGGTTTTTGGTAGGGAAAAGTGGAAACAAAAACTCCTGCCACCAAATTCTTGCATTTCAGCCTGACATTTGCTCAAGGAAAAACCTGTCCTAAGGGAAGAGAAATCTTTTTCATACAAAAACAAACAGAACAGCATGCCAACTCCAAACATTTGGTGGGAAATCCAAAACTATTTTCAATTTTACTCAGAGAAAATATGCACAGGCATGCAATAAGGATGGGCTGCAAATGCTTAATAAAGATGAGCTCAGTGAATAAACAAGAACCCATAGATGATGCATGAAGTGCTAGAATCTGAGGTTTGCTAGCAAAAAAAAAGAAATCAAAACCATGGTGTTTAATTTTTTTTGTTCTAGATTTCTCATTTTCCCATTTGCCATGTCTTCAAAAAGTCAGTTACAGCTGTCAAAACAAAATCCAAAATTTTCTAGTTGGAAAGCACTGCTTTACATAAATCCAAAGATCTTTCCTTGATGGAACTCACATTCAGCTGTTAATTTGAGCACATTATATCATGCTAGAGAGAAAAACTCATTGTATATTCTGTTAGATTTCTTTTTGTTGTTTGGATTCACATTCACTTGGGTTGATAGCACATATGGAAGTGCAATTGTACAAAAACATTGGAAAGGCAATTGGGTCAAAAACATTGGAAAAACAATGCTTTCAAGTTTTGAGGTAGAACAGAGCCAGAAAGCAATTTTGTGACTTAGTTTTATCTTCAAACTAAACAGTTATGCTTGTCTTCATCTATGTTGGAAAGAAGACAATCATTGGAGTTCCGTATACTCGAAAACTAAATGTGTGTTTTTCATGTAGAATATAATTCTCCCAACCACCAGTGGGAAGTATGTTTGATCAAAACCACGTTTCAGCAGAATGACAAAGGTTTTGGAGGAAAGTAGGACAACACCATTCAGTGACATCTTCACAAGGAAGACTGACAGCTGCTGCAGTAGATGAACCTCCACAAGCTTCATCTTCAACATCATTGGCTCTTTCTCTTATATTTCTCATAACACAACTCTGTTAAAATATCTTTGCTAAGAACTAATCTTCCCCTTTTAATTTAGAACAAATCTTGAAGTTGACATCTTCCCTAACAAAACGCTATAATTAAATTTCATCATTTTGAATTTTTGATACATGCTTGAGAGTTATCATTAAAGATACTTCAGTGATTCTTTCCAGTTTTACCACAAAAACTGACCTTTGTGTAAAGTCTACAGGAAAACAGAATACCAATGACTACTCCCACAGAAAGCCAAGATAAGCAGCCCAGTCATCTGACTACTGTTTATTTCATTTTTCATCATTCTATCAGAATTCATCTGTTCCTTTTGCTTTATAGTTCTATTGTAACCTGTTAGATTTTAATAATGGTGGGTTTTTCTTGTTTTATTGGACTGAATTAACAATAGAGATCCTGATTGGCATACAATGTTTCTGATGAAAGAAGCATCCACTGACACTTACGTGGTAAATCAAAAATCTCTGTTTTCTTTCTCTTTAACATCAGAAAAAATTCACACACCCAAGAAAAGTAAAAGGATGGTAATTCAAGTATTGTGTTAATAAAAGGGCTTTCTCGTTGTTTGTTTTTTAAAATAAAACGCAGGGAAGAAGTCGGTATTTGGATACTTCCTGTTTTATCAGGTTAGTCTCAGACTTTTTCAGGGCAGGACTGCTGAAATATCTCATTGTTTTTGAGATATTTGCTAAGAATAAATTTGGGGGCAGACAATTTAATTCAAATTATATTTATGAGTACTTCATCAAATTTTGTAAAGCTTCTGATAATTGATTTTCACTGAAAACATTAAGTATTTTATTTCAAGAGTCAAAATGCATCATCTTGATAAAATATTTTTTACTTGACTATTTTTATCTAACTTATCTGCTAGAGAAGAACTATTTTGTAATAGTTCACACACCAACTATTCACAGAAGGTGCTGTATTCACATCAACCTGGATTTTTGTTCCCAAGGCTGGGAGCCAGCAGTATTAGTAAAGACAGAGATAAAGAATGTGTTGAAAAACTGCATTTTTAGTGTTGTTGGGAACAAATTCCCCTCTCCCCTTCATTAGGAGGTTAATATTTTCTTTCTGATTGTGGTTCACATCCTTGAAGAACCCTCTTGTAGTTTTTGACATCTCTGACTAATTTTAATTCAATATGAATTGTAAATTCATGTGTGCATGCTCTGGAAATGCCTTGTAGTTCTCAACAGGTATTTGTCTGCTCTCTCATCTCTGGTACACTTCTCTTTTGGGTTTTGGCAGACTCAGAAGCTCACAGTTAAGTGAAAGGAATCTCTTGCTCCACTTCTAAACATGACAAACAAATTTGTGCTTCCAGGAGACTTCTTCAAAAACCCCCAGCACTTGATAGCTGCTTTATAGTCTTTGGAAGATTCCCACAGAATCCCTCTCAGCTGAGCTCTGAGCAAGCTGAAGCTTGCTCTTCTAAAATCTGTAATTTTGTCTTGGTTCCCTCCTTCAGTGTGCTCAAGAGGCTCCCAAACTCCACAATATAGCAATCAGTGCAGCCAAGACCATCATGAATCAAGATAGAACAAAGCAAGTTTTCTTAGTTTGGGAGTAGGAACTCTAGTGGCAACTCATTCCTCGTTGACATATCTAATATGTATGAGGAAGCAGCATTCTATGCATTTCAGGAACTTGGTGGGTGACATGTTTTTTCTGGATAGTGGAAGTCACCATAAGAACCAGGTCCTGTTGACACAAAACTTGCTTAAGTTACCCAATTATTACTTTCTTGGGCCTTGGGCTTATCATCTTGGTTTGGAAGCAGATGCCCACTGTAAAATCCACCTCTGATCTTCACCCAGAGATATCCAGTAGGGGTTTTACAATTGCTGCAGTTTACTTCTAGACACTTAAGGTTCTCCTTAACACAGAGCATAACTTTAACCTCTCCTTCTCTTCTTCTTCCCTGTCTTTTTTTATGAAACAGCCTAGCGCCGTCTGCCATGATCCACCAGTCATGTGAGTTGTTCAACCAGTTATTCCTACATTATTATAACATTCTGACTGGGCATGGAGCTCCAATTCTTCCTGTTTGTTCTCCAGGCTGCATGAAAGGCCACCACTTGAGGCAGTTGGTCTTCTGGTTCTCAACTTGAGAGACAGGACATTTAGGGACAGTTATTGCTGTTTTGGTTGGCCTGGCTATTTCCCAGTTGGAGATTTTCTGCTTTGGCTTTGTCCTGTCCCATGCAGTGGGTTCAGAGGAAGCTAGTTGTATATACTGTGTGGGGGGGGTGGGAGAAAAAACAAAGTTCTCAGAAATTCAATGGAAAATAACTTTTACACGCAAATTTTAGAACACCCAGATAGAACTAATGAATTGGCAACTTTCTAACATCCAAATAGAATGAGTCACTTGTAAGGTTTTCATTGGATTTTTACATCAGTCTTACAATATATTTCGAGAAGAAGTAAGGGGGGAGAGAGATTAATGAGAATAATTATTCATGATATTGAGTGATTTATACAGAGTTGATATATAAGAAATACTTAATATGAATTACAATGTAAGTATTAAAAAATAAGTCTTTATTCCAGATATTATAATGGTTGACTAGTGCAGGTAAGTTATATTCTTCACTACACCTAATGTGATGCTTTTGTACTTCCTAAGTGACAGCAGATATAGTTGTTTCTTGTTTTGAAGTCAAAGATTAATAGCAGTCAGCTTCTTAGCTGTGAAGTACATCAGAAGAGCTTATTTAAGTGTCACTTCAACACTTTTACCCACAGAGAACATGGCCTTGAAGATGGAAGAATGAACAAGAAAAGGAGCAAAAAGCAAAACTCCTGATTCTTAAGAACATTCTCAGCTCTCTCATGCATCTAAGGATGGCTTTCTAGCTTCTGCTGAAGACCAAAATTTGTTCTTCCATTAAAAATAAACGTACAAATGTTATCAAAATTATTCATGTCTGTTCTTCTTCCGGTTAAGATCTTTTCATTTTGCAGCAACAGGACGCACCTCCAAATATCAAAAGTTTGTAGATTGAACTTAAAGGCTCATGCTTCTTTTTCCTTGTCACTATTATCACTAACCTTTAGCCTTCTTTTATAGTATTATATATGGAATTGAAGGGCAAGTGAAAATTTAAATTTCTGTATTAATGTAATCAATATAATAGCCTAACAGTTTACAAGATACAAGCATCACACACTAATTACCTGTTTTTCTGGAGTGCATGTACTTTCTCCCAGCAGATTTCCCTGGGAAAATTTAGCTTATACAAAGTTTACAGAGTCTTGTAAGATGGGAGTCCATCCCTTCTAATGTCAACTTATTTTAAGCCTGGGTTAAAAGCATATGGATAATACAGGGGTAAAGGTTTGCAATAAAGTCACAATACATTAAAAAAAAATACTCGTTGCACCAGGGCTATTAAACAGTAAGTGGTAGCAGCCCAGAAAAGTAAGAGAGAAAATTAAACTGCCATAAATGAAAGATAATAGATGTCTGACAATGTCATGTTCCATTAAGTGATTTACCCAGCACACTCTCACTAGCCCTGCAACCTCTGGCATTGATTTCCATAGCAACAAATGGCAATGTTACCATCTGGAGCACATCCAGCAATAGGGAGAACAAGCTCTAACAGTGTAGTTCAAGAAAAAAAAAATCCATTATAGAAGTCTAAGTGTATACTTTACAAGAAATAATCACATGCTGGACAAGCCTGTTTTGTGAAAAAGTTGTTTTCCACATGTCTAATAGTTTATGCTTTTGTCCAATTCCTGTTCATGGTTTGGAAGGAGGAAGTATTGAGAAAAGACCTATTAGCCCAGGACAGAGGCAAGCTGCAAAGTTAATTATGGAGGAAGATGTATTATGTCACATCACTCTTTCTGAACCTAGTGTCAATAGTAATTTCTCAAGGACCTCAGTATATCAAGGATTACCCTCCATGGAGAAATTATTGGACAACCCACAACATCTCCAGGAAACTTCATATATAGCACTTCCTACCATCTGCCAAACTGCACAATCAGGTGTGGCAGTCTGGTATTAAGTCTGCTCAAGGTAAGGAATGTAATATCTTTTATTTCTGAGTCACACAAGGTATTTCTCTACAACACTGAAGTACAGGAGTTTGTTTTTCCTTTATAAAATGAAGACTGCTATTCTTATTTGGCCTGGTGGTCTCAAGCTCAATCCCAATTAAAATAAATTATTAGCTTTCTGCATGTAGCAAGTTGGTAAGCATTTATATTAGATACTTTTATCATTTATTATAATAGTTTCCAAAGGCATAAAGAATCCTATCATCCAGAAGATAACAAACTATTATAATAGTATAATAATAAACTATTTCCATTCTTTGTAAGTCTCAGGCTGTTTTGAGATTCCTGAAAAATATTTGTTGATTCATTATTATTAGATAATATCTTTTGTTTGTAGTTCATCAGACACTGCTACAAGCATGATCTTTCTGCTTCTCCAAACAGCCTTTATAAACCACTGGTACTCTGTCAGCTGCACTCTGATGTGGCAAGAAGGGAAGAAGATGAGTGTATCTAAATAGAAAAGATATTTTTCAAACACACACTAAAAGTTTTTTCAACAATGAACTTCTTTGCCAGATGCTGCTACACAGAATAAAGCCTCTGACATTTCTTGACCTTACTTCAGTGATTATGTGGTATCCAGAGATTAACTGTTTTCAAAGAAAAATGGGCAGATCTTCTATGGCTAATGTATACCAAACAGACACAGCAGGCTGACAACAGATTCCCCAGGCTAACACTGAGCTCTCTTCACAAACAGAAAAGAATTGTAAATATCACAGGAGAAATGTTTTAGCAGGTGTCTGTCCCATTTATTTAACTGTTTGGGGGTTTAAAACAGAAAAGGAGAACAAAGCTGTGAGTTGGACAGTTAGGACATTAGGGGCTATGGAAGTCACTGAGGAAGATCAAATTTTGAAGATGCACATGAGATAGAAGATGTGTTTCTGGACAATGAGTTGTTTCTTTCTGCTCTTTTTTTTTTCAAAGAGGTGGAAGTGTTTCTTCTTTTACTGAGTTACACTCAGATGGTGTAATTTATATACATGGCTGGGGAAGCACATAGGAAATAGGGTATCTTTTAGTATATGGCCTGAAATCTACAGGAGACTTCCAGTAAACACTTAACTTAGAAGCTAAGGCATCTTACTCTCCATTATTTTATTAATGATATAGCCATTTTGGTAGAACCATGCGGTCTTTCATTCCAAAGCTACTGCACTGGATTTTCCTTTACAGACTGCACACTGGTTTTCTCTCTTTTAAGAAATATTCAACACTTTCCAGTTCTCCATGTTATATTGCTAGACTAATTTGCCTTTCTACTTTAAATATAAACCCTTTATATTATATAAAATGCTATCACTTCAAAGAAAAATGCCATTTAATACTGAAGTTTTTAGTATCTTCTGTTAACTTGCTTTGTATCCCTTCCTGTACTGCGTCCAAGTAATTTATGAAGGTTTTGAAGAGTACGGGGCAGATGATGGAGTCATGTGGAACGACACTAGTGACAGGCTGCCAGTCTGATGTCACCCTACTCACTATAACCATTTGTGTCTGAGCGTCATCTATTCATGACGTGTTTATCCAGCTGTGAGCCCAACATTCTGTCCAAAAGGGTCCTGTGAGATACACTATTGAAACCTTTACTGAAATCCAAAACCAAAATTACATCAACTGTCTTCCCTTGATCAACCAAGTGGTTTCCTTTTATAAAAGGAAATTGGGTTCAATAAGCAGGACTTCTCTCTCATGTAGTTTTGCTGGCTGTGAACAATAACTGTTTTCCAATATCCCCTAGAATGATCTTCTCCATAACCTCACCAGGCAGGAAGTGAGATTTACAGGCCTGTAGTTTACTAGGTCATCCTTCTTGCCCTTTTTGAAATCTGTTGGCCAGTTCCCAGTAACTGGGACCTTTCCAGATTTCCCAGACTATTAAAAAATTGTGAAGAGGGGCCTTGCAGTGGTGCCAGCCAGGTCTTCAAGTATTCTTGGATTAATCATATCAGGACCTATAGAATTATAGGCATCCAAGGGGTGCAGCAGATCTCTCACAATTTCAGGGTCAGCTGGTATTCTCTCATTCTCACAGTCATGGTCCTCTAACTCAGGGCACTGACCACCCCTTAGTGATGAAGAAAGAGGAGAAGAAGGCATTGAACATCGTCTTCCCTATGTCCCGTTTGTGGGGTGACAATCCTCATCCTGGGAGATGTAATTTCTGTACTGCCTTTTGCCATTTATGTATTTAAAACCTCCTCTTTTGTTCTTTCTTGCAGTTCCAGCCAGCTTTGGTCACATGAATTTTCTCCCTGTGGGAAGAAAGGTGTGGGTAGCATCTCTGTATTCCTCCCACATCACCTGTCCTTACTTCTACTGGGCGTACACCTTCCTTTTTTTCATTATTTCCAAGAGAAGATCCCTGTTCAGCCAAGCTGAACTTGTCTGCATCTGACATTCTGGGATTGCCTGTTCCATGCCTTTTGAAGGTGGTGCTTAAAAAGTGACCAACAATGATGGATTTCAGCACCTTCACAAAACATCTTCACAGAGAACCTTACTCACTAGTTCCCTGATCAGCCTGGAGTCTGCTCTCCTTATGCTCAGAGTTAAAATTTTGCTGGCACTTTTCTTTCTGTCTACAGAAATTTTAAACTCAATAGCTTAGTGGTTGCTGTGGCCGAGATGGCTACCAATATCCACTTCACTCACAAGAACGCCTCTGCTGACAAGCAGCAAATCAAGCTACCAAGTATATCTTTGCTAGGCAGGTCTCTGACTGCTGCACCCTGAAGTTTTCATCCAGGTGTTTGAGGAATATTCTGTATCTGTTCATGTTGACTGTGATGCTCAAAGTCAATTTCCAGCAAGGTGGAATCCCTCATAAGGACAAGGACATTTGATTTAGAGGTCTCTTAGTTTCTCAAGGAATAATTCCTTGGTACCATTGTCCTGGCTAGGCAGTCTATTTTAGACTCCCACAATGAAATCCGTATTGTTTGTCCGTTAATCATTACCAGAGGCTCTCAGCCATGTAACTTACAACTGTAAGTTATATATGTTGCAGCCCTTCCACTGCATTGCAACACAACCCTGACTTATCTGCTCTGCTTATTCCCCCTGAAGAGCCTGTAACCATCCAACATGGTCCTCCTGTCATAGAACACATCCCACCAAGTGTCACTTATGCCAATGATATCAAAACTCTTAGACTGGTACAAAGTTTTAAGCTCCTCTTGTCAGCTTCTTTGAGCTGTTATGGGTAGGAGAGTTATGTAGCATTTCAAATATTGCTAATATTTATATATTTGGACATTTATAGCCACAATTTTTTCCATGGGCTTCCCCTCCATCTTAGTCTTTCCATTTAATCATCAGATTAATCTGATCTGTAATAGTGTTGTACTTGGACATAAATAAGCCTGAAAATTATTAATTTGGCATAAATTTTGGCATATTAACTCTATTGCCATATTTCACATTCTGTTACTTTTGGCCTTGTAGGTGCTGAGATGTGTAAATCACATCCACTCAAGCCTGCAGCAAAAGCTGCCTAAAAACTGCTACCACTCGCAGTGAAAATAGAAACTCATTATTGTCTTTTCTCATATCTAGGACAGAAATCTATTTTACCAGACAGATCTGAAAAGAAGATGGGACTTTACTACTGAAGTAGAACTTCAGAAGTGGAGAGGGTGGGGAAAATGGAAATTAAAAGATGTGGACAATACAGCGTCTTGAATACATCACAAAAAATAAATGTACTCCAGATCATGTGTATTTCATCTCACAGCATTTGTAAGCCTTCCAGCTATGAAGCTGTTGTAAAAGCAAAAGAAGAAATACACCTTTGAATGTTTTCTCAATCCAAAGAGTTCAGTGATACAATCTAAGCCACAAACTGGTCAGCTTTTAAGTGGCTCTTGAAGAACAGTTACAAATGCAAAGACACAATAGGAGAAAAGACACTTAAATTCATAAAGAATTCTTACCTGCTGCCAAGACCAGTTACAAGCAGAATGTCACTCTGCAGAAGCAAAATTATCCCTTTTTTCTCCTTCAGCAAAGAGAAGATACTGAAAAAAACAGAGCTGCATCAAGGGGATTTCTGTAGATATGTGAGTCAGCTGTTCAAAAGAAATGAAAAAACAGCTTGCTATATGTTTTAACATTTAGGGAATCAGTGACTTTTTAAACTTCTCACTGTGATGGTATAAGCATGCTGTCTTTAATGTTGGCAAAGCTTATTGAAACCCCTGGTAGGTAACTTCACAATACTCCACACACCATGAAATTCAATTACATTTAAGAAAATTAGGGTTGAGTTTAATTACTTATATGCGCTTTTGATGAGCACATGTTCTGTTTAAGGATATGGCTTGCTGGTGTTCTGACATTCACATCAAATGAATTTTCTCACATGTTGTGCATTTTCTTTTGAGGTTAATTTAAATTATGAATATTCCTTACCTTTCTGGGGGAAAAAAAATCATAATGATTCAGTGAAGCTGAAAAAAAAAGAAAAAAATCTCATGTACAAAGCATGCAAGAAAATTCCACAGCAATGGTATATTTCTGTTTATGCACAATCCTGAACAAGTAGAAAAAAACCCAAACAAAACAAACTGCCCAACAATTGCATAGTATTCTTCCTTTTCCCTATTTCATATGAAATAACCGAATCAATTTTAGAAAATAACCTGGAAAAACGTTATAATTATCATTACTTTGTTCATACATAAGCATATTATTTTCTTTAAATAAATGCATTCTACTCTCTTCTCTTCTCCCAAAAGAAAGAGTGCCACACCCCTAGGTGAAGGTGTGTTCACCTGTCCAATTGCAGTTCAAAATGTCCCCAGTTAAATGTCTCATTATGCTTGTTGCTAGCTTGCAAAATCAAGAGCCTTCATGTTGAATGCATGCTATAAAATTCTGCTATCCCTTCAATTGAAACATTGAGACAACTATTCATTATCTATTAGAGGTGAAATTCAATAACAGGGAGCTGCACCTTTCTTATTAATATTTGTTCTCTAGCTTCCTCAGGTTGCTTTCTGTAATGACCGACATTGCTTGTGCTTATTTCCTCTGAAACATTAATGTAAGTTAAGGATCACTGTTCTATTCAGAGACCTCCTAAGAAGAAGGATGTTTCACTGACCAGTGGCATGCAGGAGTGGCTCACAAAACAAGCCAGTTTTGTTGGACCTGCTAGGTGTTCCTTAAAGGCTCTGAACAATGAAAATACATGTTGCACCAACAGCTCAGAATAATGCATCCTCTTCCCTTTAAAGGAAGCTGCAACTAGGCAAACATGGTGTGCATAGTTTTTGCAGGGTCATCTTTAAAGAATACTGCCTCTTTTAGTTCAAAGTTAAGCTGAAAAATATAGAAGCATGAAGGACTTTTCTTGAAAAATGGTTTTCTTACCAAATTACTGAAAACAAATAAATTAACAGAATGGTGAAGAAGTAATGATTAAAGTTAGAGGAAAAATATTCTTTCTGAAAGAGACCACAACACTCTCTTAGTACTATTTTGTTAGGGCATAAATTAAAAGAGGAGGGGAAGAGTAGAGGTAAGAGGGAAAAACTAAATAACAACACATTTTAATTGTACAGTGTGGATCTTTTCTGCCTCTTGGGAAGTGAGACATTACAGAATATGTCCTTAAATCAAGCTTAGCAAGTAGAACACCCTCTCTGCATGGCTGTCATTGTTTTAATTTAAAAAGCAAACAGTAGAAAAACAAAAAAAAAAAAAGTTAAAAAACTCCATTCCACTAGTGGTTTTTCATCTCCCACCTGGTATTGACATGACTTAAACTGATCACAGTAATGAAAAATTTACACAGGAGGCAGTGTTCATTTTCAACTTATGTTATCTCAATGGCCTCGTTCAGGGGACAGAAGACAGAATGAGGAGAATGGGGAAAAAGACCTTGCAGAAGAGAAAAGAAAGCTGGGAAAGTGTCACTGTGACGCAGATAGGAACACACAGTAACACACAAAAGGATTTCAGGCAGAGAAGAAGAAAAGAACTCTCTCCTTTATTGTTGACCTCGTATATATAAGTTTCTGGACAGTGACCAGAGATTGGACAGAGAAGTTCCCACCTCTCCATCTCCACTGGTCACTTGAGAAGTCCATCAGGTGATATCTTTTACAAAGGAATGCAAACATGATTCTTGTTTATCTTACAATTCATGAGAACTGACTCCATTATACTAAAACAAATCTGAAGGCTTATTTTCAGGGACAACAGGAAAGACTATATGACATCCTTGTCATCAAAGGAGTACTGGTTGTATTTTCTACCTATACACTGGTGAAAAGTATTCTAAGTCTTCACTGTACCAAAAATAATATTACATTAAAGACAGTTTGGCAATCCTAATGAACCGCCTTTCAGACATTTCTTTCCCACCTGACTGCAAAATAATGTAACTCTAGGGCATTAATTCTGTAGCAGAGCACTGTATACTTAATTTCATCAGGAGACTAATAAAACAACGTGGGATATCAGGCTGTCTACAGAAGTACTACAGGTTATTGGAGGAAAGATATTACACCTGCAACCATAACCCAGCAGTTGTCTGCTTTCTCTCTTTTGCCAGTCCCTCTCCACACGTTCCACACGTCTGACAACCAGGGAGAGAAGAAAATTTATATTGCTTTTTCACACAGGTGCAATTTCTGCAGCCTTAACTCTTTTGAGAGGTCATATTCTCCAGTTCATGCTCCCCTAAATCATCACGTTTCTTGTTGCTTCTTCTCACCAGAGGTTTCAAAAAAATCTTCTACCCACTCACCTCTTTACTTGATAATCTGAGTTCTCTTATCATGTTTTCTGTAGACTGAATATACAGTAATACCAAGTCTTTAAGATTTTCATAATTAGGGTTTTGGGAAGCTTACACCACCTAGAAAAAGAAATGCATACATTTGTTGACTATCTCATTTTCTCAAAATTTAATTGTCTTAAAGAGTGGCATTAGGACTGGAGTTACAAAAGATACTTTAAAATGTGCTAATCTAAAAAAGGACTGCTCACTTTCCTTCTCATCAAATCGAATTCCCTTGCTTGCTTGCTTGCTTCCTTCCTCAACAGTAATGTAAATAAGTTTTCTTAAATTTCTTATTGAAGTAATGAGGAAAGAAAACATGGAGACTTAGAAATAAACACATTAGAATATGAAAGATTACTGATTTACAAACTCTTCTTTTTTTCTTTTTTTTTCTTTTTTCCAAAATATGTTGGAAAAATTGAAGTTGTTAATATGTGATTTCTCTATTAAGCCATTTATAATTTCAAGAAGGGAAAGCAAAATATATGTCCCCACAAACGCAGCATACCTGATGGATTTCTTCAATATACTTATGCTAGACTAAACCACCACATTACTGTCAAACTGCAAAATATCATTAAGAACTAACTCTCTTTAGACAAGCTGAGGCCAAAACTGACCATATTTCCCAGCACTCATTTCCATAGAGGGTGTCTACACCTATGGTAAATACGGCATGCGTCACTAAGTTGAAGGGACCTTACCAATCAGGGTCCCTTTGTGGTCAGCCTGTGTTAATTTTGTGTGGGGGGAGCCAGGCACTTTAGAGTCTAGTTATAGTATTAAAAGCTATTTAACATCATCTTAGAAAGCATCAATCTATAAAATCAGTTCTGAAGGCGCAGTTCGTTTTCACTGAAGGGTTCTCTCTGAGTGAGGCTTTAGGGAGACACCGGGGTCTCTGGGCCTCCTCGGTGCCATGAATCTCAGGCAGCTAGCAGGGATAAGTTCAGTGTGAGGCTCCAGAGAACAACAGGAGGTCTNCCTCCGAGGAACTCGGGGGGGGGTCTAAACCCTTGGTCTCCAACAAGCCTGTTTAATGATGCCTCCTTATCTGTTCTATCTTGTATTGCCTCTTTCTTTTTGTAAAGGAGATATTAATATTTTGTTGGCCTTCACCTTAGTGAGTGTGGATCAGTACAGATTTTTGGAGAAATGCTAACTATATGGCAAAGTCCTATAATGATGACACACAACTAACTCTTCCTTGCCCTGAAAAATCCCCTCACATGGACATTATATCTTAGAATATGCTGTTGTGACTCATTTGAAAAGTATATCAAAGCAATATATTCACCATGTAGACAGCATTTTGTTATATTGAGCAATACTAAAAGGTTTTAAAAGTTATTTCATAGCAGTAAAAGAGTCTTAATATGAGCCAATGGAAAGTTTATTTCAGAAGACAGATTTTGTTAGATCTTTGTGCCAAAGGCTCTGTTTGGGGCATATACTTCTATCTCTATTTTATTATCATAAATAAAATACTTATGAAATATAAATCTAATTTATAGTTTATCAACTCAATTCTTCCATAAACTTAGAGAAATTTTAGCTTTAGGAAATAGTTAAGATGTTTATGGATACTGAAATTACAGAGAAATTTTGCATTTGTCACTGTAACTAAACTGTTTACATGCCCCTGGAGTCAGAGTGAAATGTATGTTTTGCCTTGAATCACAGAAAAACAAACAAACAAACAAACAAACAAAACCCAGCATACTTTGATTATGTTTTGGAGAGGGTTTTTTTAAATTAATTGGATCAGTGCAAGTTAAAGTAGCAATGACAGATTATATTGGGAATTACTTGGAATGGAGCAGAACAGAAACAAAACATAATTCTGGCCAGTAAATACCTGGTAAGATAGATAACTTATTTGTTATGTAGTTCTCATCCTTCCTGTTGTTTAGAAAAGAACAAATTAACCAAGTCAAGAAAAAAGAGCATATTATATAAAAAGAACATTCATTATTGTGCATTAGAATAAGATTTTAACTTGAAACAGAGAAAAGAAGACAAATACCAAAGAAGTTTACAAAATCATAATTTGTTTGTAGGAGGTAAACAGAGAACAACTATCATACAGTTTTAATATTTGCCCTTCCACCCAGCATAAGTACTCATAAGAAGCCATTAAAATTATCAGGCAAAATATTTAAACTGAAGCAAAAGAGAAGTACTTTTAATAAGGCACTAATTGTAGATCTCCCTGAATGAGCAAATTTTGGAAACCGAAAGTGTAAATGAGGATTAGACACCTGAATGAAAAACAGGTCCATTGATGACTAATAAACTTTCAGATCTGCATGTAATCTTTGCCTCCAGAAGTCCCCAGCTGCCAAAAGCTGGGAATATATAACCAGATTATAGGTTAGTGTTACTCTACACATGCCTGGTGTCTTCTACTCTTTCCCCAAGTAGTTTCTGCTGGCTTCTATCAGGAACGGGCTGCTGAGCTAGCTGAATTTTGTTCTCATCCACTATGGCAGTGTATCAGTCTCATAGCTCTAGATGTTGACATATGAATTAATTCAACTCATTTAACCTGCTCTTGAACTTAAATGAGTGCACTAAAACAACTCATGCTCCCCCACACTAAAAATTCCAGTTCTCACAGAATTTAAGCCTAGTATTCAAATTATGTCCTTCCAGGAATAACAGGCCAGTAGTCAGACTGCCTGTACAGATGCACAAGTTATCAAAATTTAAATCCTGAACTATTAAAAACAGTAAAACCCCCAAAGCAAACAAACAAAAAGCCAGTGTGACCTGGTTTTCCAAACAAAATTTCTTGGTATAAATGGCCCTTCAGCATGCAGCTTTGAAAAAAAATGCCTGCAGATAGCATGAATTTTCCTCAGTTGAACACAAGTTTATAAAGTTGCTTGCTTTGCTTTTGTTTTTCCCTATAACAAGGACATGCAATTTTAAAATATCTGCTATTATACGTTATAGCACCTACTTTTAAGAGATAAATCTGCAATGTGTTATTAAAACAAGACCAAAAAAACAAAGGAAAGGGAAAGAGAATGTTTTATTAAAATACTGTCAGTCCATCTGGACAGACTTAATGTTTGTTCAGTTCTAAGGTGAGCTATAGATTTGAGGTATTTGATCTCAATTTGAAGAGATGGCTCTGTTCCCTTGGCTAGCATAACTTATTTCTTTCTATATCACTTTAAATTGAGTTTTAATCTTCCAAGGCAAGTCCATTTTGTGTAAGACAAATTTAAAGTCTTCTGATTTGACACTGTTTAATGTAAACCTTAGAGTTGGTTGGTAACATTCAGACAAAATATTCCTCTATAATTTTATATATATAAAATCAAGACTAAAATTACCTTCTAATTTATCATGGTTGGGTATTACAAATTTCAAACTGTGTGGATGTCAACATTATCATTGCTCTCTTAGCATTAATTGCCAACAAACAGGTGGGCTGAGAGGCATTCAGAACACCTGTGGCTGGTAGTCTTCAAGGTTGAAGCTTTGTAGCTTGCAGGAGGATTCCTTTGTACTTAACCAACAGGGCTGGGCTGGAGGGAGGTTCCATGAGCGCTGAGAGTTCCTTTGCAGGCCAAGTGATAAGCTACATCAAAGGGAGGGACCTTTTCTGCATCAGTTTCCCAGTTTTCTCTCTGTGTTTGAAGGTTTTTCCCAAAGGTGTTTTAACTTCAGGTATCATTTCTCCTCTTGTCTCGAGTGCTATTGAACAGACTGAACTTCATTCATTTGTCATGAGTGATTGTCTTACACTTTCCATCTAATGTTTAACTTTCTGCAAGAGTTTTCACCTGAAGCACTGCTGAGGCTTGCTGACTTTATCCAAAGCACTATGTAGCTGTACTCTAGCAGGGATGTGCTGTTATATGCTGGGGGTTAAGATGCTCATAGTCAGCATCACGTAGGCAGTCAACAAACACCAGAATTTATGAAGGATACTCTTTACTGGGGGTAAGGATGTGTTCTTTACTTTGAGCTTCAAAGATTTTTCTGATGCATTTGTGAAAAGTGAGCTCTCAAAACAAAAGACACACATTCAGCATCAACATAAAGCTCCTGCAATTAGGCACCCAAGTGATCGAAAATGAATTAAAAATAATCAAAATACACATATGGAGATTGACAAGTGCTAAGATATATCATAATAACAGCCTCTCATGAATATACCGATCATTGCATTTTGTTTTCAAGAACATTTGTGTTCATATCTTTCTATGTATTGGATAACTAAATCTGTTGGCTTGTTTAGACATGTATTTATGGCATCCCTTTTGTTACTTGGCCACTGATTATTTTTTTACTTAGAGGGAAGTACAAGGAACTGACGAGATTCAAACCACTGAAGTTTAGAATTAAGTTGCTAAAAATGAATGCTTGACATCGTTGCATAAAAAAAATATACCAGGACAAGCTGTCTTTGTCACACAACAGAGGCAATCAGTTCCCAAGCTGCTGAAATAAATGAAAATTTCAGCCAGCTGTCAGGCTATTAAACTGATTCTGACAGAATCAGGGATCAGGACAGCCACATAAGCAGGTGAAGGCCAAGTGTTTGCCTAGTCCCAGATGTCTGTAAACTTTATCCATAGTTAGAGTCAGGTTAGGAGTCAGAAAGTATTTATCTGGCTTCTGTAGACTTGCATCAGGAAGGCAAAAAAATCTTCTTGTTGAGGTCTAAACACATAGTGTTGCTAAAGATAACTTAAAAATTAAATGTTTCTGCACTTCCTAAAATGGAAGATTTAAGAAAATACTTCAGGAGATTACAGTCTAGTGGTGGTATGGGAAATAAGAGAGAGTGCTTTGTAAAATCCTAAAACAATGCCATTCTTTTGTTCAGCCCCATTGCAAAATATAATTCCTTGTCAAGTTTAAAAGCATCATATTTCACACTCTTTGGTCATATTAAAGTGATCTTTGAGTTGGAAATTTTCAAGTCATCAACACATATGTTTGGACCATACTAAATTAGGTCTTTTTTGGTCGAAGTTCTTTAATATTTAGATACAAAAAAGGGTCAGGGAAAGACCCTAGAAAGGAAGTTACTTTTACGTTTAAATTGCATCAGAAAGTTTAACTACCAGAACTGTTGGTGTCCTGATATGTACAGAATGGCATGATTTTTAAAGAAACTCAAGACTTGAAAAAAACGCGCAATGCAATCTTATTTGCCCAGTTTCAAGGAGAATATATTCAGCATTCATATTCCCGTTTGATTATGGGAAGCTTTAAAAATCCACCTTTTCTCAATGTTTTCTAGTTTTTTTCCCATAGCCTGCAATCTGGGGGCATTGCTTTACACATATCATAATTGTATTATCCACTAGTTCAAATTCCATTAGGATTTCCCTTAACTCTTCTGTGTCAGAGAACTCTTGAAAAAACATTGTTAATTAATGGTGCTATAATTGTAAGGAGAGTGACGTTGGATATTTTTATCAGTGAATCTGAAGAAGCAAGCAAGAAATGCCTATTACATGAGTGAAAATGTCTCATACATAAGTTAATGTAGTTGTTTGCAGTGAAAATTATGCATGTTCAAATTATGTTCCTTAAAGATCTCTTATCTATTCTTCAGACAAAAATTTTAGGGACATTCGTATGACAGAATTATTTCAGAACACACAGAACACCAATATGAGTAAGAAGAAATCAATCTAACACACAGATCCATCAAGAATGTAGAGTATACAAGCTGCATGTGTACTCCAGCCACTAGCAGAAAATTCCACACAACAGTGCTCAATTGCTCCTGCATTCTTGGGAACTGCAGGTGGATGAATGTAGCTTACAGCAGTTTATTACTTCTTTAGTGCTATGCATCCCTTCAATATCTCTGGACATGGTTTCTGAGACTCACAGTAAGCAAAAAACTCAATGAAATATTTTGTTAAATTTTCATTTCTTTACTCTGTTACCTTCTTAAGCTGTCTTTGACCAGGATATTTGGAAGCCTGGATTCTTTTGCCATTGAATGTTATTAGATTAAAAAATTTTGAGGAATTATTTTTCTGTCTCCTTTTATTCCCTCCCTGAATACATTGTGCTGGGACTATAGTATCCCAGAACAAATACAGGGATATCTCAATATCCCAAAATAGACGATGATGGAGAAGAAGAAACAAGAAAGTCCTATAAATATGACTATTTACCCAAAGATGCTAAGAATGCTGAAACTAGAAGACACATTGAAATGAAAGCAATGTTTGTTTGGATGCTTATAGAACAGCTTTGGCTGACCAAGGGTCTTTCTCTCTTTGTTAGGAATGGGATTTACAAGCAGACATACCAAAGCCAGAACAGACCCTTCTTCCCTGGCCTGGCAGGAAATGCCCCCTGATAAGATTTAGAGATTAGAATGTAGTAAAACATGGTAATGTAGCCATTCCTATAGGATGTATGTAAATGTAGAAAATTTGTATTTGTTACTAGATTGGTTACTGTGAAAGTAGAATATTCAACATAGAAAGAGATATAAATCACAGTAAAAGGAGAGCTCGCTCTCTTATCCTGGCTCTTACTCTGGCTCTTACGCTCTTGGTCTCTTATTCTTGCTCTCCTACTCTCTTACTCTTACTCTTGCTCTTACACTACTCTCTTACGCTGCTCTTCTCCCCTTGCTCTCATCTCTTTACTCTCTTCATTCTCCTCTGTTATGCTCTTATGCTCATATGCTCTTATGTTCTTCACTCTGTTGCTCTCTTTGTTCTCTAGCCTGCTCTGAGCTAACTCTGAGCTGGGCTCTTTCACCCACACCCTAGATAATAAACTTCAAACCTTAATTATAGAGATCTTGCTTGAGTACTGTCTCTACCGTTCATGGCACATAAACTACTCTCACAAAACATTAACTTGGGAGGCATTTTGGACAATTGTATATCCTTCTAGCATAACAGAGGAACATTTGATGATGTATTCTGTCCTCTGCACAATGTGCTGGTTTCCTATGACCTCAGAAAAAAACACCATGGGATCAGTACCCAGAAATCAGATCATGCTAACTTGAACAAGGTCTTAGGTAAATGCCTAGCATCAGGAAAGCAGGCTTGTAATCTCTGAGGACTCAATTATGTGCTCAAATGTTTGGCAGAATTAAGTACATGATGAAATGATGAGGGCTTAGTTCCCCTTTTCCTGTTCTTTCAGAGAAGTTTGAAAATATATTCTAGGAGAATAACAGTTCAATGAAAAAAATAACTAATGTTCATAATTGTTAATATTTCTTTCAGGTTTCTGATAAAAAAAATCCTGTAATTTGCAAACATTAATAAGGAAACCAAGGTATTTCCTCTCTACAATACATTGTGTAAAATAACTTTTAATTCTGAGTATTTTGAGACATTATTTAAAAGTTATTTAAACTTTGGTATAATTAATTTTTACCGTGTTATAGAGGGAGTGATATTCAAGTCAGATTGACCATTAAATTGCTTGTTGAGGAGGAAATGCATTTCCTCTATTACTTTGGCTTCTTTTTGAATTAAAAATACTCAGTTATATATGTTGGAATTAATATATTTTGTCTGTGTAGTTTAGTTTCCTTAAAGTGTTTCAAAGACCAAGGCAATTTGGTGCAGTTCCAACACAAATGCTCAAATTCAAAGGGGTTTTATTAGCTGTTTCCCTTCTTTCTTTTCTAACAAGGGGAACAAAATACCATAATCTGCAAATCTTAACATCTGTCATTGAAACTCAGTTTTTTGATATGGAAAAAAAATGAGGTTTGGGGATTTTAGTCAGAGCTCTTTAAGGATATACTGCAATATATTCAAGGAGATATTGCAATGTCTGGGCAAACAACACCTCTCTCTGACCCATATTCCTGGCCTGACATCAGACCTGCCACCTCATCCCAAACACATCCAGTGGCCTGAGCTCTCGACTGAGCCAGCTGGCTTCTGTCTGTGTCCATCATAGGTGTTTGCAAGAAGCCATTCATCTCAGTTACATCAGGCCATTGCCTTCTGGCAAGCCTCTCTGCAAAGGAGCTTCTGGCCTTCTCTGCATATGTAAAACCCACGCTCTCTTTTTTTTTTTTTGACTGTCCACACTCTCTTTTTTATTTCTCGCTGTGTGCATTACTAAGTCATTTGCTGGTTTCCAGCCTCTTTCCTCCACTTCCACTGGCTACTGACACATGCCAAAGAAACCATATCAGTAGTATCACACCACTGCTTCTGCTGAGGCAGACCCTGCACTCCAGCATCTCTGGCCCCCTCACCTTTTTTTTATGCCTACTTGTGGCCATGCTTCTCAGCCCCCTGGGTAATCTGACAAGAACAACCCGAGGTAACGAGCCTATTTAAGTTCCTTTTGGAAACTTGAGAAAGCACAGTGTTTATAACTTTCTGGGCTCCACTGAGTTCAGACACTTACTGTAAAATTAATAGCTGGTGTCAGAGCTAAAAATAACTGCACTCTTTAAAATAAGCATGTCCCATCTTGACATTCTTCATTTTTAAAGTGTATTACATTTTGTCTGAGAGATAAAAACCTTTATTAGGATCCAATGGCACTTAAGGTGGTGTTATTTTTTACTTTTTTTTTCTTGTATCTCTCTGCCATCATACATAGATTTCATTCCTTTTCCACACAACAACTAAATCTAAATATATATATGTAAATGTGAATACTTATGTATAAACATGTAAATATGTATATATATATATATATATATATATATATACACAATAAGAAATTAAACTTCTGTATTTTCAAAAAGTATCCCTAGTTAAAAAAAATTAACTTTGTAAAATTCTCTAACTTCACCCCCAGAAAGAACTTAAAATGATGTGGTTTCACAGCCTTCAGGGAGACTTGAAAAGTGAGATGTTCAATCCTCTCCTTGCATGAGCTCAGCCATGGGGATGGGTGGGAACAATCAACCGAACAAAGAGTGCTCCCAACTGAGAGAAAATGTATGGAGATAGAGGATAGGAAAATACAAAATCTAAAGTGTTTTGTGTTTCTATCAGGACAAAGTGTGAAGAAGAAGATCAAAAACAAATGCTACCAGTCCTGGAAGGAACTTAGCATGTTAATTTTCACTGAGACCAGTATGAACTTTGCATCATCTCACTTCAACAGAACTGGAACTTATTCCCTTTCATGTCTGAGTGGAGGGAAAGTTTCTTTCACTACAGTTTAGTTTTGGGTCTGTTCTTGGGGTAATGGGAGTCTAGTCTGGCCACTATGACATGTTCCAGCATAAATCATGTGGAGCAGCAGAGCGGATATGGCAGGATAGATCCCAGAATTTACAGCTGAGTCACATTCTTTCTTTATTAGTATTTTGTTTTCACAAATGTTGCAGCATATCACTGCCCTCTAATTCACATACATAAGCTTCTTCTTTCTCCTCGACCAGTAATTAGATAAGGGGTTTGTATTAGTTTTCTTTCTATAAGGAAACAGTGCCTTACATCAAAAAAATGTGGAGAAATAAGAGAATTACAAAATGGATTAAGATGCTTTCTTTGTTTGTAGTTCTCCAGAGAAGCCTAGACAATATTAATACAAACTCTCATCTTCAGGAAAACAATAGCATTCGGGAGGACCTTTCTTATTTTCAGATCCAATTAGCTGGTTTACTGACTCATGAATTTTGTATGTCTAAATGATGCATCTTGATTTTGACCAATCTTCATTTGTACTAAATGATAAATGTAAACCAACCAGAATGCAATAAAAAGTTAGAAATTAAAAAACAAAACCCAAAATCCAAATGGAACAAAACATTTAGATGATGATGAAACAATTTAAAGAAATGGAACATGAAATTAGTGAATTTTTTTCCTATTATCTTTGGAGAATATTTTTCCCTAAATTTTTATAAATGCTCTTAACCATAGAATTATCCAACCTTTCAAGAAAAAAAGCATAATTCTGTTCCATTGACTTTTCCTATAGTATGTTAGCACTATTAAGTTATTCTCTAAATGATTTAGCAAATATTTGTTGTGATTCCCTCTCATTCTCTGAATTTATCCGATCAAGTTATTTTACATTTTTTAGTTGATAGATTCATACAAGTAAATTCCCAAATCACAAAAAAATATGAAAAAATTTAAGGTTTATAGATAAATAGACAACAATGTGCTTTGGAGAGAACCTCAAAATTTTTGACTGTTGTATGTTCTTGTATTTTCTCTAGTGTCATTTAAAACAGCCCCTAAAGGGCCTATCTTCTTTAAGAAGTTCCTCCTCATGCTCATGAACTTCATCTTGGATTCAGTATTGACCTAGTATTCAGCTTGATGCTCTTCATTCAACTTCATTTATCTTGCTTGAGTAATCAATCATTTTGGCCATACACGGAAGAGGTCATCCCTGCACTGCTCACCAGAGCCATGTAATATCACTGTTGCAACTTATGTTTGTCTTAGCTTAATTCAATTGTTGTTATTTAATGTTAAATGGTTTGTTCCCTTGTTTCCCCTATGTGCATTCCCAAGTTAGTTTATTCCCGAAGTTGTGTCCTCCCCCTGTTTCCCTCTATGACTTTTCCCTGCCTATGTTCCAGTCCCTTCCCTGTCAATCCCAGTTACCCAACCCCTCGTTCCACCTCTGTTCCAGCTCCTTCTTTGTCAATCCTCCCCAGGACCAATCCCGTGACCCTTTCCCTCCTCCCACTTACCCTGATTCATCCCGAGACCCGTGACCCACCCCTTCAACTCCCCCCAACTTATCCCCATTGGATAATGTGTTGTGCCCGCCCCTTGTTTCATACCTGTATAAAATCCTGTGCGCAGAGCTGCACAGGGCTCTCTGTGCGTGTCCCCTTTGATCTGGCGGCTACGTCTCCTTCAACCCTAATAAATCATCCTGGTTGGAGCTTCAGCCTTGGAGAGCCCCTCTCTTTCTTCTTTGCCTGAGCCCTGGATGCGGTGAGACTCTCCATGCTTAGGAACCTTTGCTCCTAAGGTTCAGCTTAGTGCACAAACCCTGCCTCAGCTGTTCCCCACACCTGGCATGGTGCTGGTGTGCCATGAGCTAGCCTGGGGTCTGGCTAACCGCGTCATATCACCAGTTTTTTCAATCAGCAGACAAGGTTGTTGGTAGGGCTGCTGTGACAGTGGATGGTTTTGAGGTTTCTTAAGCAAAGGTCTTAGTCACAGAGTTGTAACTTCACATCATGCCTTGTGAATGTGTTTCTGTGTGGAAAATTTCAAGAGTCTAGTGTCCATGTCTCTCAATTTGTCACCTAACCCAGGTAGGACTTGAATGTCATTGAGATGATAATGCTGAACACCAGGCGAAAAAAATCAGGGTTAAGCAAAAGGAGCTCTCTGTTCTCTGGTAGTGGGTGACCATCCTTCAGTGCCTGTACACTTGTTGTCAGAGTACAGTTGTACAGCCAACCAGCTTGTGAACACATTTGGCTACTAGCCTAAATATTCCTTCACCAAATCCCTACTGAGTTCCAATTAATATGGGAGCCTTTTCTTCTTGCTCATTTTACAGTGGGTACGCACAACTGGGAAAAGGCATATTATGTCATTAATTCTGCTGTTCTGCCCTGTTCTCAGCCCTGCTCTTCACTGCAGCCATTAGACTGAAACTCACTGTTCACACTTCTCTGCTATGCAACTAAGCATCCCAATTTTACCTAAACCCAAAATCATTCAAATGGCCAAAAACTGAATAGAATTTCGGCATAGAGCTATTCCAGAAGTCATCTTTATGATTTATTACACCACAGTGTCTCCTTACTGCTGCTGTTCAGGAATGGAATGAGTGAATCAGCTGGATTAGTGACAAGTATAAAAAACTTGATACCCATGTCTGTGCCCCTTTTAGAGCAAGAAGTAGGTAAATAAACTATAGGCATACTTGCTATATAGCTCTGAGAGTCTTAAGTGCAGAATGCCACTAGTGCCAGGAGCTAACCATTGCCACAATTACCTTACATCTTTTTCTCCAGGAAATTTTTACATTAACTTTTATTGTTGTTGAAAACTTTTTTGTCCTTAATTGCTAAAAAAAGAAAAAGAAGTCTATAAGATCAATTTAACTGAACTGTGTACTCATATATCAATAGCAGTCTGATGAGTAATCCAGTAATTGTGGTGGAATTTAAAAAATTTGGAGACTTACTTCCTATTATATGGAGCCAGATAATTTTTTTTGAAAGCATTGCTATTGAAAGGAATCATCATAATTGTCCTCCTTTGCTTATTTGTCTAATAGAAAATTCCAAAATAAAAGAAGTAAAAAGAGGAAAGAAAAAAGAGAAAAGGTGAAGGGAGAAAATAAGGAAAGAGAAAAAAAACACACAAAAAGATATTATGTGATACAGCTCCAAAATTTTTAAGGGCATTTTTGGATAAATTTAGACTTATCCAAAGACAGTACTTCTGGCTGTAAAAGTCTACAAATTATAGATTGGAATCTGAAAAGATAAAATGGGGAAAGCTCTTATACAAGATATAAGGTTAGTATCTCCCAGTATTGTACTGTATTGCCAATCATGTATTTATGCAAATATGTGTGAATTAAGATTTTCCTTTAAATATACATCTGTCAAAATGTGGTGGTCAGATATAATTGAAGTCTTCATCAATTACATACTGAATCAATGAGTAAGTGTGTTAGAACTCACACAATAATATAGTATTTAACAGGAAGAAAATATTGACATACTAAAGGCACACTAAAGTAAGATCTTAAAGTATGATTCCATTCTCTCCATTGTATAAAATATTTTGCTGGAGTTTCAGGACAATAGCTGTTACAGTGACATGAAAGACATTAGGTAGCTCCTTTATGCAAGAAGGATATAAAAAATCTGACCCATTCAATTTTGCACCAACTTTACTATTAGAAAATGTTATCATTTTATTCCTTAAACTCTAAAGAGAGTTTTGAGATGGTTTTGTTTACCATCACATTCTGCCTATACAAATTATTGTCAGATGTAAAGTTATCCTGAAATTTTCTTACCAGTTTTGGTATTCTCTATTTTATTATGACTTGCAAGATGTCTTGTCAGATCATCTAAATCTGCTGAAGACTGCTTCAGCCTAAAATAGAGAATATTGCCTCATTTATCTGGTCAATGGAAATGACTAGTAGATGATGGCCGAGGTTGTCACCTAAATCTGAAACAATATTTATCCCTTTTAATTTAAAATATGCATTATTATTAGCCTCACTCTGCTTTGTTTTTCTGCTGGAGATAGAGTGTAAAAGTTAAATATGAGCCAGAAATACTTCCCTGTGGACTGTTGAAGCCTAGACTATAAGGTGGATAATGTGTATGTCTCACACACCAATGCCCAGATGGCTGTGGAGCTGACAAGGGATTGTTGGGAATGACAGTGTGGAAAAGAACAGGATGTGGTTGGAAAGTGGGACCATATGGAGGTAGGACAACCCTTCTCTGGGACAGTCTCCTTGTTCTGGCTCCTGGAGACAAGTACAGCACAGTAAAATGCAAATGTACAAATGGGGCTAAGATGCAGGTATGGACTGTAGGGAAGATCAAGACCACCAAAGACCCTTAAAGACCTCAGCCATTTCTAGAAATGCCTAGAAGAACTGATTGAACATGATAATTCATTTGCAGAGAAAGTGAGAAACTCATCTCCAGGGTGATGAAAATTTCTCCATGTAAAGGTACCCCCTTAAGCCTGGGCATGCAGGCTCCCCAGGGCCCTGGATGTCCCATCAGCTGGATCAACTCTGGAGCCAGGACTGGTGATCTCAATCTTTCTCCCTTTCTTTCCCATTCACACTCTTTTACTAATCTCTCTAGCTCTTTATTTCCTTTCAACTACGTGTTTATCCAAACCCCATTTCAATGTGCTTATGATGACCGAATGATTTCTAGATTTTTATGTAGTCTTTATGTATTTGCAGCTTTGCGGGCTGTTAAATACCTAAGCGTAACTTCTAGTATTTTGCCAGCTTTCTTTCCCATGGTGAAAAAATGCTTATTGATGCATTTTTAAAATTTTGTTTAGTTTTGCTTGTTTGTTTACCAAGAACATTTTATTTTGCACCATGTAATCATTGACATAATAAAGGTAGTGTAAGAGACTGGGAAGAGAGCTCCAATGGGGAAGAACCCAGAGGGAAAATTACTTAACCAACTGCTCCTTTAAATGGACAATATTGGCTAGATATTGTTTGATCTTATAAAATTGTATGGATCTAATTCCTATCATGGTTTGTCATTATATTGTGTACCTGGAGGCTGTCTAGTAAAGGTTTTCTTATATATTATCAGTCTAATGTTGTCTGGAAAAGTCTGTGTTCTGTTTCTAGGCATCAGTGCTTGGAGATCAAAGACTAACTTATACCAATTTCCATGCCATGTGTAATTTACTAATAAAACTTTGTAGACTTTTGGACACCTGAGTTTTGAAGTTCTTTTCTACCAAGAGCATCTATAAATCTTGTGTTCTACCTTCCCATTAAGGGTGGGATTCCACATGGACAAACACATACTGAAAATAAGCTTGAAAACTGCAGGAAACAAATGGAAGGGAAATAAACGTTAGCACTTTCTTTAGTGTTCAATATAACATCCTTGTTTGTTGTTACAATGCATAAGAGCACACTTGGTTTAATTCATGTAAAGAAGAGTCTGCACAGGGAGTTGGAGTAGGGCTGGTTTGGCAGAAAAAAAGACACCTTGATTTTATAAAGGTAGATAAGCATGGTTTGGTAAACTGAATGCACTGACTAGGTAAGTTATTTTTTAGTTTTTTTTTTTTTTTTCACAGACCGACTGCCTTATCAGGAACTTTTGATAGAAATGTAATTTACCATGGATTTTTCTTTCTGTTTTATTAGTCCCAACTGCTTTTAGTGTATATTATCTATTCTATTTTCAGCTGTTAGACAAAATTACATGATATTCAGTAAAAGAAATTTGAAATTCATTAGATTTTATAACCACTGTTTTGGCTGATATGTTCTCTCTCTCTGTTTCTCCAGGGAAACTCTTTTGATTTTTCAGTGCTCATCTTATATGCCAGTCCAGTCCCAGCAGAGCTTTTTATTTTCAAATGGAACATAATGTAGAAATCCCCAAGCTGGATCCTAAGGTCCTAGAGCTGCGCTATGATGAGACCGCACCTCAGTAAATTAAAAGACCATGTTAGGCAAATCATCAAGGGCTGTTTCTAGTGTAATACTGATTTTGGAGCCTAGAAGTTAGGCATTGCTATGGCAGGCACAGATAAGTCCTAGTAAGCCCTTCTTTGGATCAAGTCTGTATCTGCATGGTTGAACATTAGACACATATAATAGAGCTAAGGTGTTTGACATCATATCACATTGGGCTTTACATGGAAAATCTGGAAACTAAAAGCAGGACATCTCTGGAGAGCTTTATAAAATAGAATGACCAATTCAATGAGCAATGATTTTCAGTGAGGTCTGAGCTCTTCTTTTATCAGAATAAAGCATGGGTAAAAAAGATTTTGAAAAGTATGTTTAATTTTTGCAAGAGGCGTTGCTACACTTATCAATAAATAAGACATATGACAACTTTACTACCTTGGTGTCCTTAGGAAGTCTCATAGTGAAATTAACTCTACTCTCTTGCAAGCTATTTGACACAGTTCTAGTTGGCACACATCATAAAAGAAAAGCAAAGATACTTCTAGCTATGGCACCTGATATGCTATATAAGACTTAGTAAATTATTCAAGGGATATTAACTTTAAACATCTTCTTCTCTACTGAAAGTCCAAATAAATTTAATATTATCAAGGTGATTAATTCACTCCCAACAAGATCCATAAATGAATTCAAAGGCACATAAAATGAGTAGAAAGCCAGAAGAAATGTTAGCAATACTGAATTGCTATCCTGGAATCAGCAACAAAATGTACTTTCTCATGCTGTCAATTCATATCTTATGAGGGGCTTGGATTTGAAAAGATTTTCAAGTTAGTAGTTCTGGAATCTACCTCTAAAAAATAAAATTAACATTATAAACTTATATTGCTTCAGTTTCTAAATTATTTCAACTATGTTTTAATAGGCTCCATGGCAGTATCACTTGAAAAGATGATTAATTATAAAGCGTTCTGAGTTATTATTGACTAAAATTTTTCACTTTGATGCTTTAGATATATTAGGGTTTGTTTTTGGTCATAACACATGAGATAATTTTCAGTTACTGTGTTCACACTATTTCGTGTTGGTTTCAGTATTTTCTGATCCTTTATGTTTCTCTCAGTAGTTAGGGCCTAGACCCATTAAGAAGCTCTACAAGCAGCCTTTACTCATAAAATGTCAGGGACAGATTCAAACAGCAAAACACCCAACAGAGGTACTGTACAAGGCAGAGAGAGAGTGTTGGGTAAAGACTTTAAATGAATGTCAGTGACAGTCCCTATTCCTTACCCTACAGTCCCTACCCAGCACGTGAGGCTGGATTATGTGCCAGTGAGTCATCCATACTGAGCAGGTAATGCTTGGTCAACGGGACATCTTTGCTTCACTCTCACAAGCATTTTGGTCAGAAACACCACACTTGGCACTCTGCTTCACGCTTAAATCCCTGGATATTTAAGTTTTTGGCTGTGATTCCTGATGGACTTTTGAAGAGAAAGCTGACTGAATCTTTAGATTTATAATGTTTGGTTATTATAAGAGATGAACAGATGTATGACAAAAAAGGTACAATTACCTTCATATTTTTGATATTGTGTGGCAAAATTTGAAACAGGAGGTAATATTTATGCATGCAATAAAAATCAGAAATAGTTCCAGAGGGGAGTGAGCTGTGTTAGAAATAATGAATTTTTTTTATATTTACATGCAAGTTGGGCAGAGAGAACTTACCACAAGTAGACTGTAGTAGTCCATAACAGGACAGTAATCCAAGGTATCCTTTTAACTAACCTTACTTTAATCTTAGACATCCAGACTAAGAAAGATGTATAGATTCCAAAGCAGAGATTAATTGTTCAAAAAAAATAAGTTTTCTCTGACTGCCAAAGTTTTTGGAGTGATGTGGTAATAAAGAAATTAGTGCTGCAATAAATTTTGGTTTTGCTATTGGTAGCAATACAAATACAATAACAAGAACTTTCTTACTCATTTGATGGAATACATGCAATGCTTTTACGTTTCTAAGAAAAGAGACAGAAAGAAGCTAAAAGTCTTCTTTTAAAAGTCTGTCTTTAGTTCTTCACAATCATAGATTTTATCAGGATTTAACTTTATTCATTCACTGCTTTTCCAGCAAGCTTAGTGTATAGAGCTACTGCAGCTTCTCAACACCTCTGGCAAGAAGACAGGTTGGTGTTCTACCTCTACCACCTTTCTACCTTCTACCAGATATCACTGAAAGATATCAGACACATACATATTCAAGAATTCTGCTATTAATGGCTAAAGAGATCCTTTCTAAGAAACTGTTGCCCATAATAAATGTTTTATTCCCTTTTGTAAATGCAGGAGTTCTTAAAGCTCTTTTAAGTCCTGTCATATTATCAGTCCTCTACACAAAGGAATAATCTGGTTATCTTTTTGGCTATAACACCAGTTGTTCATCTAACTCATTATATGTGGTGTAGGATATTCTCCAAAATCTACTTTTAACATAGTAAATTATGTAAAATAAGTCAAGACTTTAAAAAAAAAAAAAAGAAGAAAGTCCTGGTTTACTAACAATGAGTGCCTTGTTATTTTCTATTCTGAAAAGCACACATATGGCAGAATGGGTTATAAACATCTTTACTTCAGATTTTGTATACTTCTATCCAGTCAAGCCAGATAAATACAGCTCAGGATGGCTTTTTGTGTGTAGATAAGTTATGAGAGAAAAATGTACTTTGCATAAGATTGGGAAACAAACATTGACATATACTCTTCAATTGTTTAAACTACAATTATTTGTTTTAGTTTTCAGTGTTTTATGTAGACTGTTCAAACAGGTTTTAGAAAAGGGTTTGTTTACTGCATGAACATAAAAGCAAATTAAGAAACACAACAAAACCAAACACAATTTTTGGCAGAAAATATTTACTTCAGTGTGCCGTGAATCTGTTTCAAATATATTGAATTTTTCAGTTACATATTTGTAGTTTTTTTCTTCCAAATATTATTGGTATATCTGTATTGGGGCTTATCGCCAGCCAGAAACAACTTTATGCAGCTGTGCACTCTCCTTCCACTCACTGGGATTGGGAAGAAAATATCAAAAGAATTGTTAGAAAACTCTTTGTGGGTTAAGATAAAAGCAGTTTAATAAGGAAAGCAAAAGTCATGTACACAATCAAATCAAACAAGGAATTAATTCACCACTTTCCATGGGAGACAGGTGTTCATCCATTCCCAGGAAAAAGGCAACTCCCATAACACATAACCATGACTTAGGGAAACAAACACCATTATTCTGGATATCACCCTCTTCCTTCCTGTCCCCCTAGCTGAGTATGAGTCCATAGGGTATGGAATGTTCCTTTGGTCGGTTGGTGTCAGCTGTCCTGGCTGAGTGCCCTCCCAACTTCTTGAGGACTAGCAGCCTCTTTACTGCTGGGGTGGGGTAAAGAGCAGAAAAGACTTTGACTCTGTGTAAGTGCTGCTCAGCAGTAATTAAAATATCCCTGTATTATCATCATTGTTTCCAAAACAAATCCAAAACTGGTCCCATAGCAGCTACTAAGAAAATTAACTCTACACTAGCCCAAACCTCACAACCTTACATCACCTTCAATTTTGAATGGTCAAAGCTCTTCTACTGTACCCCAGAGTTCACCTGCTGAATAAGTTACTGTAACAGAAAGAAGTTTCATAAATTATCATTTAATTGCTAGAAATCACTAATAGTATGTTTCCCTTCTGTTGTATTATAAGTCAAGTGAATTCAGAATATTTTATCCACATCTTTTCCATAAATTTTATAACTAAGTAATCTTACCTAAACAAATGTGAATGAAATCATATATTTCAAGAAGAAAGATTAAAACCAGAAGTGTCTTTGTTTTGATTTACTTTCTTCCTATAAATCCCTATACCTGTCTACTACAAAGGCTGAATTGTCAGGCGGCTTCCCTTCCATCATCTCTAGAGTTATGGGTCTAATGCAGAAACATGGCAGCTTCTTTAGTAATGAAGCCTAGAGTATGATTCTTCTAAGTGTTTTGCTTTTGGCTTAATACTTTTATTCCGTGGTAAATTGGATAACATTCTGAACTGAAATACCTAGGAAACAGCCAAGTGTCATTGTTTTTTACTAGGATCGATTGAAGTTTTTCATGAGCCTTTTCTGGTTTCCATGGGTTTGGCCTGGTGTTTTGTTTCACCACACAGAAGTTGGCTTTCTAACAATTGATCACTGATTTTCCAGGGGAAAATGGAAAAGTTGTCATTATCCTGAAATCTTAAACTTGCAGATATTCTCTAGTGCTCATTTTTTAATTTTATGGGAACAGAGCATATTGTCATCTTTACTCTGCAAAAAATCCTTATTTTTCATGACCTGGCTTTTGAAATTATTTTTTGTCTCCTTTCATGGAGAGAGGTGATATAGCACAGAAAATATGGCAATGAAAAACCAAGTCTATAGGGGAGAAGAAACACAAACTCTAGCTCCCTGTGGAATATTACAATGACACACAAAAATCCAAGTATTTGCAGAACTGTTTGAAATCTCTGCATTAAAAAAATCTATTTCTTTTTGTTTGACTATTATACAACAATTTTTTTTTTTACTCTTATTCTATATTTATATGTCTTAATGAGTATCTGAACTCCTAGACACATTGGTAAGAGACTACATTCTGACTGGTGTTTGTTAGTAAGGGGTGTGCAAACATTTTATTTTTCATGTTGCATATGTTATTAGTAGTATTAATATCTGACCATAATATATAGTCAGACAGCCTTTCTTTTACCAAAGGCTTACTGGGAAACCAAATGGACTTATTTTTAATAATTATCTGTGTTTTTGAATATACTGCAGGCTAAAATTGCTTGGGTAGTTCATTAAATGCATATTAAAAGATACCTTAAATCACAAAGAGAACAGAAATATATTAATCCTTGCAAATGTTTTTCTCACACAGTAATATACGAAAACTAAGAAAATGAATCTTCCTCTCTTGAAAGACAAAAATATTTTGTTGGAGTCACATTATTACAAATCTATCACATTTGCGCCATTTTTTGAATCATTAAATTTGTATTATATCAGTGTTATGTTTATTAGATGTTTGGAGGTATAGTAGTGAATCATTTTTAAAAAACTTGAAAATATTTATTTTAGAATGAGATGAAAAGTTAGAACTTGAAAAACATTTTCAAGTTTAATCATTTAATATTCTTGCAATAAATACCAATTAAGCTAAAGACTCATTCACTCATCTGAATTCAAGAATATTGAAAAAGTGGGATTTCTTCACACACTTCTTGTTCTTTATTATTTTATTGAACATCCATTGAATGAGTTGAAACTCTGTAGGGACAGAATTTTTAAATTATACAAAAATACAACGAGGACCATAAAGTGACAGTTTTGTGGGACAGTGCCATTTGTGGCTAGATGTTTTGTTCATCATTTAGTTTAGTGATGCCCTAGTTTAAATTAGGACCTCGAGAACTACCTCCCCTCCCAACAGAAATTTGAAGGGATTGCTTCCCTACTGACATGTGAGAAGAAAGATGTTACTTCAAAACCGTGAATATTCCTCTAACAAAGTAGATTAAGGACTTAAAAATGTTTTCATCTGAATTCTGTATTTGAAAGCAGATTGGGACTGTTAGGCTGAGCTACCCTATTCCACAGATAATAAGTAAATCAAGTTCTGTGGAAGAACACAGGTGTTGTCCTACTTCTAGCAAGTATTAGCTATTTAGAATCCAGTGTGCATATTTAAAAATAAGAGCCAGTAACAGCTAATGCATTTGCAGAACCAAAAATAAGAATGCTTTCAATTATTAGGAATAAGAGTTATTTTTCATGTACTGTTGTATGGCCTTCATCCCTTTTTAGACAGTTAAAATTAATCTTATTACTGTGGTGATTTCACAGGCAATCTAGATTAATGTTTACCATTAGTAGACACCAGCCTCTGGTAATTTCTATTTTGGGAATACAAACCCTTATTTACATAACCTATACATTTCTGTTTCTTATTAGGTATCTTTCAGAAAATCAGTATAGCAATTAAAACACATGATAATGTAATCTATAGTAATTTGCAAGAAAAATACTAATAAGCTTTCCTTTTTATTACAGCTCTAGCTGGACAAACACTGTGCCAGGAATATGACAGCCCCAGGCAACCTTCAAGGATAATTTTTATTACATCCATTTGAAAAGAAAAGAAATGAATGGTTTGTACATCATAATATATACAAATACTTGCAAGAGACCTTCCTTGTTAGCTTGGTAACGCATGCACAACAAATTGTTTTCCACTGCTGCAATAGATATCATCCATGTATGTTTGTTTAAATTTCAATCTTTTTAAAAGGTTAATTTTCTTTATTTGCTTTATAACATAGCCTGAATTACCAGGATAAAGGCATATTGAGTTCCTAAAAAAAGGAAAAAGTCAAAGAGAACATAATAATCTTTCTTTTTCATATTCCAAAGCAGAAAACTATAAAATTAACCCATAGAAATTTCCAAATGCAAAGAGAGTTTAGGCATCTCTAATTTTTATTTCTATTGGACTTAAAAATTTATATGTATTATTAACTGACTCATGCAAGAAGAGACCAGATGGGTTTGGATTGTTTAGATTTGTTGGAGGAAAGCTGAAAGAGGAACTATTCCTAACTGTAAATATGTCCTGAAGTGAGTATATGGGAAGGAAAGGAACTCATATCCAGCTTACTACTCTTTTCATTGCTAACTATAATGGTTTTACTCTTGGGCAATACAGTTCTGTGACTTGTATATTGATACATTGTTATGTCCTCATCATTCTTTATCTCTCTCACTAAAATAAATCACTTCCATTTACGTTTCAAATACCTTCTTCAGCCATTGAATAAATCGAATCTAGAGATGCTGTAAAGATGCCTATTTCTAAACCATCTTCCAGAATGTTGGCAATTAGTACAGATAAACAGCAACATAAATCAGAAAATATTTTCAAGTTCTCTAGTTTCCAGAGCTCTAGTGAAGAAGAGAATTATGTTGACAAAACTTTACCTGACCACTTAAGAAATTATCCTTTCTATTTAGCAAATAATTTAGCTGTGGGTTTTTTTCCATTTAAACAACCCCACAAAGTGCATCATCCACATCAAAATTAAAAACAAACAAACAAACAAACAACTCATTATTACTGATAAAAATTATTATTTTTTGGCAAATTCAAACATCTGTAGCTCTCTGTAATCTGTTACTCACTGACTTTGCATTGTCAGCCTGAAAAATGAGTCATACACTTTTTATTCTCATCCTGATTAGGACAAAAAGGAGAAAACACTACAATAAAATAAAGTAAAAGTGGATCTCTTTCAATGATTTTTTTTTTAGAGCAAAAGAAGATTTCTGAGAGAATAAAAAAAAAAAAGCAGCTGTTTAGCAGTATTTGCTCATGTGAGGAAGTACCTTATATTGATTTTAATATCCTTGAAACAGTTATGCCTCTCATTCAGAATATATCCCTTAACTTTAACTCCCACCTCCTTTGGATGTGTTATTGGCTGGAAGGTGAGGACCAGCTACCTCTGTTGGTATGGTGCATGCCCACAGGGAAAAGGCACCATGCCATCTACAGAAAATTAGATTAATTGCTGATTATTTCACTCCAGAGTTCGACTCAATGATCCTTGTGGGTACCTTCCAACTCTGAGATTTTAGTGATTCTGTGATAGTGCTGTGATGTCTCTCCGTCTCAACTGAATTTAGAGCTATGTGTCAAAAAACAGGAGCATTTTTACATCGGGTTGTGCAGAAAGTAAGTAATAAGATTATCTCATGGATTCCATTTGATAAGATATTATTGACTTATGAACACAATTTCATGAATAGAAATGTTATTAAGAGGAAAAAAACACTTCAAATACTGAAACTAATGTTTTTTTAATGGTTTAACACTGGTGTGGGTGAAAGCAGAATTAGGTCAACTGCAGTACATCTGTGACTAACCTGCACTCTGAAAATTAGCTTTTGAAAGAATATACAAGTGGATTTGCAGTTAAGAAAAGTAGAAGGAACACAACCTAAGTCTAATGATTTGCTGAGAATTACATTTTAAAAATAAGGGAAAACATGTGAACATTAACTCATCTCTGTCACCTTACAGCAGTGACGTCTTACCAACTATACCAACTATTGTAGAGCTTACCTACTGTTGCATAAGTACAAAACTACTGGTATCATCCTGCTCTATTTTATCAGAGAAACAGGACACTTTCTAAGCATATTAGCTGAAATCATATCCTTAACATTTATTCTTTCCACAGAGTCAGTGAGTCAGAGTGAGTTTTATTAACAGTGAAAGAGACTACAGCAGGTATGGAAAATCCTCCTTGATCTTACACAGATCAAAAAGAAAATGTTTATGCATTTATATATTTATTTATGTGTTCACTGTTGATGACTACATCTCTAAGTGAATATTTTCCTGGCTGTGAGAACAGGAAAGACAAGCCCTCATTATTGTGATTCATTTGTGGAAAATGTAATGTGACAAGGCTTGTTTATGTTACCATATCTATTTTTCCTTACTGTACAGTCAAATATATCCTCCAGTCAGACTTGTCTTTGAAGTCATGTGGTAGACCTGAATGTCACTTCAATGACAATGTCTTTTTGCAATGAAATTTTTTAAGTTCACACTAAAATGTATGTTGTTTTGTTACAGACTATCAGAAAAATTGTATATGAAGTGCATATTTGGCATTTAGTAGCCTAACATACAGTCATATTCAATCATCATCAGCTGATGAACTTCAAATACTACATCTATCTTTCAAGAGAACAAATATAAACACAAGCTTTCTAGCTAAAATAAATTCAGATGTGATTTGGATCATCCCTAAATGAGTGATGAAGTTGTATGTCGTGCAGTTTGTTCATCAAAGGTTTAAATTGCTGTCTCATGTTTGAGAAGTCACAATCCCACCTCTTTGGGTAAAGTAGTAAACCCCAACAGAAAGTAAGATTCCAATCAGTCAATACAGATGGAATTTGAGTAAAGAAAATAAAATTTGGCAGCTGTTTAGATAAAATATTCATTTATTTCAGAAAATCAACATCTTAAAGGTAAATATCTATAGATATTTAAATATCTGGCCATTAATGGATAACTGCAAAATACATTTGCAAAAATTGGCAAAATAGTGGATAAGCAAACAAATAGATGGAAATAAAGTAAAAATATATATATATATATTGTAAAATTTTAGAGTGTGAAATTATGTTCATAGAAATTTTAGCAAATGTCTAAACTATGGTGGAAGGGTGAGCTTTTACCGTTCAACTCCACAAAGTTTTATATTTCAAACTTATTAGTTATGAGGAACATTATGTAACAGTTTAGCAATGAGACAATTCCCTGTAGTGAAATTATTTAACTAGTTTGGTTCAGCTAAGGAAACCTAAAGAAAATTAAAAGCTGCTTAATACCCTAAGTCTAAATGCTTGCTTTAGTCTCATTTTATTTATTTATTTAAAGACAACTACACTTTGGTTGTACTTTAGGGATCCAGCCTAAGAGAAGTCTCTATTTTAATCTTTCTGGTTAGATTACAAGTCAGTTGGCTCTTCATTTTTAACATGTGTAGAAAGCATGGAGGTCAGACTTTTTCAGAGTCTCAGGAAAAAAAATTAATCTTCAGCTGTACCACATATTTTCTGGTAAACATAACTTTCTATTAATTACCAAGAGACTATGTACCTGTTGGATAAAAGGCTCTCAATGTCTGAGGAGTCTATATAATCTAGCTATAATTTACTGTTTAACTTCATCAGTCCAATATAATTTTAAAGAGTACATTTCACCTTCATTTGCCTGATCTACTTGTCTAGGCAGGTAAATTAGGAGCTAGGTCCTCTTTCTTTATTCATCTCATCAGAATCTGTGCTGGTTAAGTTGTTTAAGATATTTCTGCCACAGATGCATAGATCTTTACCCTCTGAAATCTCACCAAAACTGTGTTTAAATGCTGTATCCAGCAACGAAGTTGCAAGCCCATTTCGTTGACCAAATAAAGCTGGCAGCCAAACCTATTCCCATTCACTAAAACCCAACCTGATACTCACAAATAGAGTAGCACTTAAACTGTCTATATAAAAACTTTCAGTGCCTTGTCACTTGCCATTGTGTTTGAGAGAGTTGGGTTGTTAATAGCTATTAAGAGAACAACAGGTGTTGAGATGAGGCTTATTGATCAGGATGGGGATGGGCACATTTCTCCAAAAACTATGGAAATGCAGAAAAAAGCTGGAGCATAGGCTGGAGATCAGGGAGGAGCCATGAACACAGGGGAAGGAGAGAAGACTGGAAACTGATGTCTTGAGTGCTTACCTTAGTCACTGAGGCATTCATACATTGTCCTAAAACCTCCAGCTTCAGATATTACGGATGAAGCCAGAAGCAAGAAAACCTGTCCCAAATCTGAACCTTAACAATGCATGTGGAAACCATGAAAACATGTAAACATATCTCTGGAAGATTCACCAACTGCTCTCCATACATGGGCAGCCAGCCCACACAAACCTGTGTTTTTTCACAAAAAAACCTGTGCAAGTTCAGGAAGATCATCTGTAGTTGAACAGCCATGGTCATCATTTTCCCCAAAGAGCAGTAAATTGAGAGCTGGACCAAATATGACTTCATCTAAAAAGAGAGAATTTCCAGAAGGTTGTGAGTAGCTAATGGGACTGTACATTGTCAGGTGACAAAAGGTCTGTCACATGAATTTGATGGCTATCTGTGACATTAATGTAGAATCCACCAATACCCTTAACATAATTTCCAGGGCCTGTTCCGCGCACCAAAATCATGTACCAAACATATACCAGCTTAGCCTCAGCTCATACCTCAGCCTAAAAAATCCAACAGCTAACTCTTCTGCTCTTGCAACTGCTGTTGAAAGTTGCCTGGATGCAGCACACAATCTGCTTCACCTGTCCTCCTCCATATACACATTCCCCTATGTGCATCCTATGCATTCCTGATTTTTAACTCTAAATTGTTTCCTCTTTTCACAAAACACTGCAATAATTTCCTTTCACTTTCATTTCTCATTTCTGATAAATCCTCCCAAACACTTGAAAATGAGCCCTTCAGGTAGACTTCTCTAAGACTTCAGGTCTCTGGAAATCTCACAGGTCAGTAGCAGAACTCTGCAGTTTAGAAAATCTCTGGGATATTTTCTGGAAAGTCTGTTATACTTTTGTAGTCTCCAAAATATATACCTCTCTTGAAATCTACTACTCTCAAAGGTCTAGGAGGAAGTAGCAGACATTTGTGAAAGTGAAGAGTCTCTCTGGGACTGGGACTGTCCCACAATTTTGACATGGATGGTTGATAAGTTGGTCGATGGTTGGATAACTTCCAACAATACTTTCCTAAGAGTATAAGATGCAGGCAAGAAAAATCTGTCTACTGACCCACTAGCATCAACAGAGATAGAGGTGTGGAGTAGCTGCTCATACACCAGAGGAAGAGATGGCCTATGCGTAGGCTTCTGAAACAGAAGACTGATGGGCAATATTAAGAGGAAACAAGGGACTTACTACAATAGTAAAAGCAGCAGGAAGAAGAGATGGTGCAAAATTAAATATTTTTAAGCTTCTTTGTGCCCCGCAAAAATCTCTGACAAGGATGTGTTGAGAAGGATGTGTCGAGAATCATGATTCTGATCCAGTGGAACAGCACTATTTCAAAAGAAACAGCCAAAAATCAGCTAGCTTCATTCACAGTAGTCTTGCACTGGTGTTACAGCTCCTTTTTCACTTTGATAACTTGGACAGCATTTTAAGTCAGTTAAGCCTTGAAAAGATGTTTCTGGTAATGTTTCTTTTAATGCAAGAAACACTCCAAAAGAGTAAGAGGCCTTTAAACTTAAAAAAGACCAGACTGGTTGGAATATAAATAGAATATTTAACTTTTTAAAAAGAGAAATTGAAAATGTCACATGGAATAGATATAAGAATATTATGTAATCATTCACTGTGTCAGTGAAGGCATGCATTTGCTTCCAGGAGCAATTTCAGTATACTTAATGGCTTTCTGACAAACCCACAAAATCCCTCTGGTCCCATGATGAAAGCAATGCATGTCCTCATGATCACCCCTGGAATGTTCTTCTCCCTTTGCAAGCTTGGTGATTTATATGGGAGAAACAATATCTGTCTGCTTACAGCAGTGCACTTGACCTATTTTTCTTTAAGACAGTACACAATGGAGGAAACAGAAAGTAAAATAGATGCTGATCATGACTGTGACCATGGCATGGTCTTCTGTAGTGAAGGGAAGTATGATGACTATTGGACAGGACTTGCCAACTGCAGAAGAGGCAGTCTTCTCTGAGGGGCCAGTGCTTTCCTATGAGATTTTTTTCCTGTGATATTTTGAGTCTGGACTTGTGTCAGTTGTGGAGGTGTCTGTCTCTTTCAGTTTTGCTCTTGTAAGTCAAATCAGAGTGTTTGAAGCATTATTTTTTTACATCTCTGAATTGGACAGAGTCAAAATCTCAGTGGCTGTAGGATTGTTGAGGAACAGCATGACCTTCTATTATGGGCAATCTCATATGAGCTCATCAGATATTTGTAGACGTTGCCCTGTTCTCTGTCTCTCTGAAGCACCACTGAAATGCTGAGTGCATTTGGAAAGCACTCATTGTGATGATGGAGTTGAGGAATCCACTTATGAAGCCTCCTCTTTCCATTTCCCATATTTTTCCTATGTCCACTGCTGCTGAGAGATATGGAGTACTTAGAAGAAATAAATTATTTTATAGCAGACAAGTTGGTGGAAAAAATTTCAGCACAGGCCCCCTCTGGGCCCTGCCTGAGGGTTGATGCCCAAGGGACACAAGAGATGGCAGGGAGATTAAGAGACAGAGTCTGACAGTCAGATGCGTCTCATCTTAATCAGATGTACACTTTTTTTGTGTTAAGTCTGAACACCACAATGTTTGATCTGCAGAAATTAAATGCTATTTGGGGACCTGTGGGTGGAAGTTGAAATGCATTTAAGGGGACAGGAAAACATGATTACAGTCATGGACCTCAAAAATAATCCCAAAACTAAACAGTTGTGTCTATTGCTTTTGAAGTCCTCTAAGAATGTTTTATCTTTTTTTTTTTCTTTTTCCTGTGGATTTAATGACAGGGCTATGTACTCAAGACCTGTTTCTCTCATTCTCAAAAAAAAGAAGTGAAAACTGAAAGCCAAAAGTGATAACAAAATATAAATTGCTTTACAAGGGTTTATCTTAACATTGCTTAGACTGGTCTAGAACATAGCACTGGAAACAGAAATACAAGAGACTGAATCTTTGGGTTAATATAAAATCTGGTGCAAACTTCTGAATACAAAAAATCAAGTTGAAATCTTGAACACCATAACAAAGAAATATAAAATTTTTCATGATATTGTTCTGTGCTGTACTTGGAACATTGAAATTTTATTTAAAGATAATAATGAAGACATGAAAGTGTTACTATGTCACTAAATAAAAATAAATACTCTGGGACTGCCCTAAGCTTCATTAAGACAAATATCAATGCAATCAGTCCAAGCTTTATAAGTATGTTCAAGTAACTGAGGAAAAAGCATAAATGAACTGGAGAAGCACTGTAAAGAATAGCTAATTCAGAAAGCAGTCTGTGGAGACAGTACATAGTGAATCAGTATTGTGTTAACATGTGTAAAAAATGTGCTGTATGAGAACAGCTCATTTCCTTACAGAAGATCTCTGCAGAGATCTCCATCTGTGCTGCACAATATCACCTTCCATCTGAAACTCAGCTTTTTATATTCATGTTTCCAAGATGTTTTTGTAGGTCTGGTAACAATGGAAGATTTAGAAATGTTTTCTTCTCTTCCATTGAACAGGTTAGCTCTGTTTTTTCATTCTTTTCTTAAAACCTTTTCAGCTGCTCATCTAACAAGTTGACTGGGTGAAAAATTGTAAAGCCAATGAAAATTTATGGTCAGGGTGCTCCAAGGGCCAGGTACCAACACACCATCCTAGACAGCGTTGGGGCAGTAAGGAGGCACTGGAGCAGCCCCAGCCACAGGCACTGAGTGTGTCACTGGGATGGGAACCAGGCAGGGTGGGCTGGGCTGGCGATCAACAGGCAGTCCCGGCTCCGTGGGGCCAATGGCCAGGAGGGTCAAAGCTGTGGGGAGCTGGAAGCTGGCCCTGCTGTGGTGTCACTGAGGCAAGAGCTCATGTCCTGAGAGGGCTGAAACGGAATTCTGGGCTGTGGGCAGGATTAGGGAGCCCTAAGGGACAAGGACAATAGGTCCTGAAATATCCTTATGGCCTACAAGTACACATTCATTATACAGAAACATTGTCAAGAAACATTGCAATGTTAGAAATAAATCTTTTCATAACATTTGAAGTGCATCTGATTGTAAATATTTGTTTCTCAGATGATTAGGTCTTCTCTAAGAATATTATTCTTAATAAGAAGTTCCACAGTGGTTTTCAAAAAGCTTCGACTTCCTGTGGAGTTTTATGTTATCCTTCCTAATACCTGTACTAAAATCTCAGAACTATGAAAAGTGATTTGCAATTCATTAGTTTTATCACCTCTTCAAAAAAAGTTGTTTTATAGATCAAAGAGAGATCTGAAATCCCAAACATCTGATAAAATTAAAACTAATGCTATGTTAGAAGATAAGGCTCCAGCATAGGACAACCTGTGCACATCATAAGCAGCTGACAGTCTAAAAGAGGTTGTGATGATAATGAGGTGGCAAGGGAAAACTCACTCAGTCCTCTCACTTTAAGGTGTCAAGAATTAAAAGCTTTTCTCTACTTTTTCCTATCCCCTCTCCTTTGGACTAGTGTTTTGATGTTGAAATGGGGGATGTAAAGAAAGGGAAATAAGGACAACATCGTTTTATCTTTCATGGCATGATGCAAAGCAGAAAAAAATGTTTGCATGTCGGTATTTATTTCTGATAACCAGTATGAAATATAATTTTATATCATATTTTTAGTCCAAGTAAGAAATTTATATGATGTTACATGATACAGATCTCTAAAAACAAGGGTGTGGAAGGTTGCATTCTCACACAGAAAAATCCAGATATATTGGATGTTAACTGCATACAGGTGGAGGGCTTGAGGAAATGATTTTCTGTAAATCAGTGAAATGGTAAGGTGTCATAAGAAACTTGAAGAGCATGAACAGCACTTGGTGCATGAAAGACTTATAAGACTTCATTGACTAAACATCAACATCAGGATCAAGGCATCAGCAAACTCTATCATCAGCAGTATCGCAGTTCTCTAAAATTCTTTAGCAACTGAAAATGGTCTCTAATTAGTGAATAAATAGCAAGTATGAATATGCAACAAAAAGTATACCATCAAAATTAAGGGTTGTCTCTTAATGATTTTTTGATCCTTAACATTAACTTTCCTTGTACTTTTTTCTGAGTAGATAATGCCTGCAGGAGGACAAAGAGAGGTATATACACTGAAGTACATGGAGGGTCAGAGACACATGGTTCTCATACTGAGATAGTGACACATGCCCCAAGATGCATGAAGACAGATTATGAATAACAACATAACCTTTGTTCTAATAGGCAGAGTTTTCTCTTGATGTTCTGATCAGTTGAAGTTCTGATAGGAAAGAAAATGTTAGAGAAGGCACTAGAAGATGTCCTGAAATCACATTATTAATGCTGTCTAACATACAGGAAAATCCTTATTGGCATGGTTATCGAATTCTTCTGAAATCTGTAATGGTCAGAAAATACACACTGCACACTTGCCTGTTAGCAAGAAAATATATGAAAAAGAGAATGTATTCCTTTGGGTTTCTTAGTTGGTGGGCACTTTCACATATTTAGACAACACATTCAGAAGACAGAGAATCTACATTTTACAGAGGGATGAAAAAGTCTCTTTTACTGAAAGAAGTCCCATGGCTGTATGACTGGCATCTGTGAAGAAGCATCATGTATATTTTGTGGCTTACAATTAAGTCAGAAATCAGGAACAGTGAAGACACTCTGTGAGGAAGTCCAGTATTGGAACCTTCATGTGGCATAGGTTGAAAAATATATTACTAGAGGTTAAAGTTACCACACAGCATGCACAGACCACAGTAAAAGGCTGCAAGTGAAGGAAGATTAAGCACTGAAGTACTCAGGTTTTTTTTTAGTTATTGCAAACCGTTCTGGTGTTTACTGTTTGCCTAAACTTATGTGTAAGGATACATTGTGCCTACTCACAGCATGTTCTGCTGTTTTGTCTTTATCTTAGGCATCAATCGACTTTGAAGCTTTTTCCTTTGTCATAATACAAACACACTTTCCAAGTTTATATGACATCTGTGTTCCAGTAAAAAACTACATGAGTTTGTATTTGGGCATATATTTCTGTATCCATACACATACACACATAGGAACCATATTGATGATCACAGAGGGCTGGAGCACCTCTCCTATGAAAGCAGGCTGAGAGAATTTGGAGGTTTTCAGTCTGGAGAATAGAAGGCTCAAGGGAGACGTTGTAGGAGCCTTCCAGTATCTGAAGAGGGACCTACAAGAGAAGGACATTTTTTAAGGGCATGTAGTGATAGAACGAGGGGAACTGTTTTAAAATGAACATGGGCAGGCTTAGATTAGAGATCAGAAATTGAAGCTTTATTGTGAAGATGGTTGGGCACTGAAATATATTGCCCAGAGAAGCTGTGCATGTCCTATCCCTAGCAGTGTTCAAGACCAAGTTGGATGGGACTTTGAGCATCCTGGTCTAATGAAAAGGTGTCCTGGCCCATTCTGGGGGGGAAGGAATTAGGTAGTCTTTGAAGTCCCTTCCAACCCAAACCATTCTATGATTCCATGATTTCATGATCTTCAGAGAGTGAAGTAAATAGTAACATTGAGAAGTACTTTGGACAGCTCAAACAGATCTTACTATTGCTACATCAAGAAAGATAAACCAAACTGTTGCCATAAAATCATTATACATTTAAAACCAAGACCCAAAAATCCCAACAGTCAAAATTCTTTTACATCAAGATGAAAGAATGCCAGAATACTTTGGTTGTAACTGTCTTAAGCACTAGAAATTAAGGACATTTCCTGCAAGGCATTTGAGGTGTTCATATAGCCATGCCACGTTGTTTCCTTACTCACTTAGCTTTTTGGTCTTCATAAACCTTTATCTTGAATGTCCAGATTGAGATCTCTTATGCTTGCAGGTTAAAGATATTTTCTTCTGTTTCTATTCTTTCATACATTTGCATAATTACATCCAATGAGGATGCATTTACTTCACAAAATGGACAGAGTAGCTCAGGGTACATGGTCCAGAGGTCTCCTTTTAGAAAAATGAAATGGTTATCAAAACTAAAAATTTTTATTTCCTTCAGTAAAAAATTTCCATTTCCTATAATGGAGTAATTGGTAAGTGTGAGTTTCATTTCCTACAGAGAGTTAATTTCCCTGTTCCTTCATTGCCATTTCAAAGTCAAAGTAAACCTTATACTAATCAGACTGCTTTTTGAACTATAATGACATACTTCTGAATTAGAGTCACTATTGGTTCCCTCTTGAGAACATCAAACTCTCCCAAAATCTGGCACAGTGAGATTTACCAGTTCTACCTGGGCTGAAATGCAAACACATTAGTCCTGCCCTACAGTGCACTCCTTGTTGAATTGCTGCTGTGAAAAGAATCTCTCTTGAAAAATGAGGAGGTCCCTTCAGTAGACGCCGGGTGCCTTCTCACTGTATTGGGATTGAAATGAGTAGCAAACCAGCCTGGTGATACAATCCTGTTAGTAAATCTAAGCCTCCTGCTTGCACTTAAGCCATGCTGCAGTTGTTTGATGCTTCCTCTCCCTTTCACTTCTCTGAGTTACTGTCTAGCCTGAACATTTGACAATACTTTTAAACCGTTAATAGTTAAAAAATAGTTAAATGTTAGGTACATGCTTTTCCAGACTTTTCAGAATGCTTCCTTGATATCTTTCTAGATTCATTTTTATTAAACTGCATTAATGTTGCACTTTTTAGACAGATGTCTTTTATTTGTCTGCACTCACCCTTGATAGCCAAGAATGTGGGCACAAACAGAAGGTCTGAGTAACCTTAATCTTTAAAATTATATTGTCACATCAAAGAATTTTCTGTGGCTGATACTTAGCACATTATTTAGACAGGACTTTTTCCTCAAACAGTAGAGCCTTTTAATAGCTGCCCAGAATTTGTCTTATTTAGCCATGAAAAGAGAGTGAACTGTCATCTTTGGAAGGAATATGAAGGAAACGAGAGATTTTTTTTTTTTTATTCAAAATGGACATACCTTGACAAGTTCTTTATTTTTCTGGTCTGATGAGTTATATATTTTTTTTTCCCCAACTTAAAAAATTTCCATATATATCACATTACTCATTACATTCGTACAATTATTCTGGTCATGGCCAATTTGTTGCCTCTTAGCATTCCCTGCAGAGAACTCCTCACAGAATAAATAAATGTTCATGAAATGAAGGTAATAAGAATGGAGTTACTTGTACAAACAACAGTTCTTAGAGTTTTATGGTTTTTGTGCTTGTAATTGTTTTATAGATCTAATTTTCATTTTTTATTACACGTTCTGCTCCACCTTTGGATCTTAGGAAGTTGAGAGAATTAAGGAAATATTTCTCAAACGTGTAAAATCTTTCATTTCAGAAATAATGTTACAAGTACTGTCACTGTATTATGTGGTTCCCAGTAGAGGATTTTACAGGATGAGTCTCTTTTTGGTAGAAACAACTCAAAATATCAATTGGTCAATTGATCAATAAAGTTTACTATTATTCAGTACAAGGTGACTTCCATTAAGAAAATAGAAAAGCACATTTTTATTACTGTGTCATTTTAATTCTGGTACATTTTTTCACTTAACTTCAAGAAATACAATTATATTTGCTGATATAATAATCAGGACCAGATGTGTCAAATGTCTTTGATTAGAGAATGAAAGCTATAAAATGTGAGTTTATATTAGACTGCAATCACGACAATTTAAGGTGCAACATCACCCATTGGACCAGCTTTTCTGAAGCCAAATTATGCCTTGACTCTAATGAGACTGTGAATACAAATACAGGTACCTATGGCTGCAAAGCAAACTTTAGAACTTTAACATAGTTTAGCTAATAAAACCCAAGAATTTTCAGTATGGGTCAAAAGCACATGTTATTTTCTGGAGCTTTCTTAACACAGCAGAATTTATTAGGCAAAATCTAGCCAAGGGATTTGTCTATGTCTGGAGTTGCACTGTTAATGACAGACGTTGAATACACATAGTAATTTTCTACAGTTCATACGGTGCAGGACTTTTTTCTTTATCCCAGCAGTCTTCTCTTTCAAAATTCAAGCGTTTTACCACATTACAAATTTCTCTAAAAGGAAAAAATTGTTCTTCCAGATGTCCTTTTCTTCATTTTTCCTTCTTTTCAAAAGACATAAGGAAAGAATATATTTTAACTTATTTTAAAGTTTTCAATCAGAAACATAGTTTGCACTTCTTTGGGTATTTGGGTATTGAGTATAGAAGGAAACCCAAAAACCTAATGAAGGTGAAAGAATCATGCTAATTGTTGGAGCTGAACATTTTTGTCTCCCATTTTTTATCTTCCTTTCTTTTGTCAGCTTTTTGTTTACATGGTAAATGCATTATTCAGACTTTGCATGGATTTCATAAGCATTGCTGCATTTCACATTCTATTAATAGATGAGATATTTCCCATGTAAAATATTGATTATGAAAAAAATTTTAGAGCTGAAAATGCTGTTTCAACCAAGGTTAAATTAAGTTTGAATTGTGTATTAGGTTTACATGGCCTGGGTTTTGGTAGCAGGGGATACAGAGGTGGCTTCTGAGAGAAGCTGCCAGAAACTTCCCCCTTGTCTGATAAAGCCAATCTGTGGCAGGACCATAGAGGGATGTTCCACTGGTCAAGGGAGGGCCAGTTAGAAATGGCAGCAACAGATTTAAGAAAAATAAAATTTTTATGGCGTTGTAATTGCAGCCAGAGAAGACTGGGGTGAGAGGAACAGCCCTGCAGACACCAAGGTCAGTGGAGAAGGAGGGGAAGGAGGTGCTCCAGGCACCTGGAGTGGGATTCTACTCTAGCCTGTGATAAAGACTATGGTGAGGCAGCTGTGCCCCTGCAGCCCTTATAGATCAAAGGGGGATACAGAAATCTACCCACAGCCCATAAAGGACATCCATGCTGGAGCCTCAGATGAGACTGTAACCCTGTGGGAGGCCCATGGAGAGAGGGGCATCTTGTGAACAGCCTGTCTTTGAAGGACTGCACCTCATGGAAGAGTGACCCACACTTCAGCATTTTGTGAGGGACTGTCATCCATGGGATGGATTCATGTAGGAGAAGTTCATGGAGAGCTGTCGCCCATGCAAGACCCTGCAGTGGGGCAGGGGAATGACTCCTTTCCATAAACAGTGGGGGAAACAACCCGTGATGAACTGATCATAGCCCCCATTCCCTTTCTCCCTGCACTGCTGGGGGAGGAAGTGGAGCTGGACAGAAGGGAGGGGTGGGGGAAGAAGGTGTTTTTAAGGTTTTACTTCTCATTATCCTACTCAAAATTTCCACACACATTTACAGATGATTATGAAAAATCTGTTGCTGGAAGATTGTATCGGTAGAATTAGTGCTATGTTTTTGTCTGCAGTTTACCATCTTTAAGGTACACAAATAACGTTCATAATGTTGTCTTTTCAAAGCTTGAAAATTCAATGTTTAAATCACAGCTGCTGTCCAAAGAGTTTTTGATTTCTTTCTGACCTGATCCTAGCCACAGACTCCATGTCCTTACTAGGAAGCACAAACAGCAAAAAAAGATATATTTTATTTACTATAATGAAATAGCTGTAATGTTTCTAATGTTCTATCAATAAACACTATAATTACTTTGACTAAAGGTAAATGTGTCCAAATGTTTTCTCTGTAAGCTGAAAGATCATATCACTGTCAGGAAAAAAAAAAAAAAAAGTCCTGACTCACATATTTTATTCCATACTGACAGCGAAGTTTACGGATGAAACATACGATATTGCCCTGAACAAAGACAGTCCTAGAAGCTTAACATACCACTAATTAAACTAGTGTCAAGGAATAATTCTGAAAGCAGCCACAGGAAAATATCTGAGATCTATTGCCTCTAGATTTAATAACTTGATAGAAATCGATGATGCAGGTCTTAGGTATCTCCCAGATAGCGATATAGTCAAGCCACTCTTGTAAAAGACCATGTCTAATCCTTTCTGACCTGAGCATTTTGTCATGGTAGAGTCCCCATTGCTCTTCAGTACCTTTTTTGCTGCTGAGACAGAAAGCATTCATTTTAACAGGCTGCAGCGCCTGCAAATCAGGCCTTATGGTATATAGAAACACATGAAGATCATTCAGAAAAACAACTCATGAGAGGATTTAAAATGGTAAAATATTTTCTTTTTGTTGGAAAAAGATTGATAAAACCCATATTTTGGTAAGGTGAAGTTTTCAATAATAATTTCAAATAGAAATATTCTTAAAATATTTATTTCAATAAATTCAAACATTTTCTTTACTTTTTATGCATCACAGCACATAATAAATATGTCAAAATTGGCATATTTTTCTAGTAATTGATATATGCTGTTATTATTGTAATAAAATTATGATCCTATTAAGTGTTTCAGTTAAATATTTTGAATACAACTGTAATATGTCAATGTTCCTAAAAATCTCTCTATAATTACTACATGGTCTAAAGAAGGCCAAATGAAAGTGACATTTGAATCAACAGAGCAGAATAGTGAACAAACCCACCTGGGGAAAAGAAAAAAAACACTGTGAGGGAAATTTGTAGAGGAATCAAATTATACTATGCAAAAAACATTAAGTTTCTGGACATTTTTTTTCTCACATTTCTTAAATTCTGGTAAGCCAACATTAAGAAATTCCCCTTTCAGTTTTATGTATTGTAGGCTTTTTTTTTCTCCTGTTACATGTTAAATAGTTCAGTTATGTTCTCAAGCAGTCCTTTTTCATTGTGATCCTAGATAAGTAAACAATTAGCAGCAGTGCTCCCCAGTGTGTTTCATGATATTCTCATTGTTGATGTCCTGAATTGATGTCCTGATTATTGATTTGAATAAACACTTTCAGAGGTCTTATTATCCCAAATTTATTTATTTATTTATTTAAAGTCTAAAAGGTTTTTTAAAAGGTATCTAAACAATATCTATGAAACCAGCTTAAAAAGAAACAATTCCAAGGTCTTTTTTCTAATTAGGAAATCTTGAAGCAATCTAGCTAATTGATTTAAGTGCAAAGACATAAATTTCAAAATGAAGCTAAATAAGGGCTGATGGTCCCTTGGTAATGCAAAAAAGGGTCAGCACAATTTCATAGGAACTACCCAATTATGTTATTGGGAACAAGCTTTGAGTGATGTTCAGACAGAAAGTAAAGAATTTTTACTTCTGCAAAACTGCAACTGTCTTTTTCAAATGTGAAAGTTTTTGGTTTTTTTTTTCAGAAAACAATCTGATAATCTGGAAAAACTAAAATTTTATCTAAGAAACTAATTTTAGTAATATCTTTATTTTTTTAAATTAACGNCATTCTACACTGCAACTTTTCATATCAAAACAAGACCACTCTCAAATACAGCTGCAGTTATATATGTCTCTTGTCTTAGTCCTTTTGAGTTCACACATTTTCAAGACATTTCATGAAAGATGACAATTAAGGATCTAATTTAATTAGGGTGTGTCTCTCTTTCACATCTATTAAGAATCATTAATTGTTAATGCTTAACTTCTTGTATTCTAGTTTAACATGCTTGAGGTAGCTCTTGACACAATTAACATGCATCTGCAAAACAGCCTAATAGCAGCTTCCACAGATTTTATTGTTCTGTCTCCCTTCTCACTATCATCCTCTACCTCCATGTTTTTTTTCCAAAACTGGGGGGCAAAAGGGACAACTTACACCACCATAAGATCATGGTTTCATTTTGCCTTAAATTGTAGCACCAGAATACAAGAAAAGACTAAGTGATTTCAACTAAAATAGAAAGAAATCTGAAGCTTTGTCAAATTTCTAATATTAGAATTGAACTGAAGATCAAACTGCTGAAATTAGATGATAATTAAAAAAACAGTTTACTTCTGGGCAGTACCACAGAAAACGGCTGACAGTTCTTCAAGGAACTATCCAAAATGGAGTAAATCCTCCAAAAAGAAGACATAGCTTGAGCTGTTCTTTGACATCTTAAAGACAAAAGGAGAAATTAAGAAATTACTTGGTAGAGTGGAAGAGATTGGAAGTAGATTACAAATCCTCCCATCAAGGAAGTCCAAGTATTGGAATAAAAATTTTAGATCTTAAATGTTTGAGAAACACCAAATGAGGAAGCATTGCCATGTGAAGATCTTAATCCAAAAGCATATATAACACAGTTTTAATCAGTGCTAAACTGTATCATGAAAGTTAAAAAAACATCTGCCTCAATCATTTAGAATTTTATTTCTGATACAAACTGACTCATGGGCAAATACAGACTATCATTGTGAAATATAAGAGGGCATCTTATTTTGCTCTGTGTAAGTGTACTGAAAACCTACCCTGTCCCCATCTTAAACACTGTCTAGATGGGATGTAGAGTCAGCTACACACTGAACATTGTTACGCGTATGCAAATTTTTGGCGCATTCAAGTTTCAGTTGCTTACATCTAACTGTAGGGATTTAATTGAGATGCCTGGCTTTCACAGGGTCTCTCTAGAGTCAGCAGAGAGAAGAAAGCGTGTCCTCCTGGTGATTTAGTCCATCACTCTCATAATGTGGAAGTGCACTGGTTAGAGGGATAGCTTAGGGTGATGAGGGTTGTCTATGAAGTACATCATAGTTGAGGTTAGATTGACTCTATCTGAGGGTTATGTTTTAAGCAGAGTTTATATTAAGCCTGAAGCAGCTCAGTCAGATTTAATTCACTGAGCAACTCATAAAATATACACTGTATAGTTAAGAAATGCACAACATTTATGCAGCCCCTTTGACTACCATTAGAATATTCTGATTATTCATAGATTAAAAAATAACTTATTTTCACTGATCTACTCTCCCAGCTCTGGCAAGTCAAAATGCTGAAGGGGTTCATGGTAATATGCCAAGAATTCATACCTTTCTGTGGCAGTCTCCCTGGTTTGCGTAATGGATTCTGTCCTTTGCAATGCCTGTCTTGTCATCCATCTTTTCAGTCGTAGGCATTCCCTGCCCAAGCACCAGAAGGCAGAAAAAAATTCAGCTTCTCTTCAAAGAAAAAACTCTCGCTTTTGCCCTCATGTACAACCTTCTTTTTTGACTTGACTTGCAGTCTCTCACAGATAAATATGCTTACAATTCTCTTAAACCACAAAAACTAAGACAGAGGTAATGATGAAATCCTGTCAGAAGAATTATCCTTCCATATGTTTTCCATCTGTTGATAGTTACTCCAGATGCTTTTGATGAAGTACCAAGACACACACGAGCTTGACTTTTACAAGAAAGTAAAGAACAGAAGTCAGAATTAGTATACAAATACTACTAAGAAAGATATTTGTTCAATTTATTTTCTTTAACAGCAGGCACGCATTTGAGAGGCTGCAAAGTGGTATGAAGTGAGGAGCTTGGGAAGGTAGCACACATGCCCACCTGACTGTGTACCTTGTCATGGTTCGACGCTGGCACAAAGCCAGTGCCTCCATGAAAATATTTCATCTCTGGTGTCTCTTGTGAGATGTGACCAAAAACAGAACAAAGCAGGTCTAAACTTCAGAACAAAAGGGGAAAAACTTTATTACATACAATACATAAGGAAAAAACACACACAGAAGGGAATGAAAACTTTAAAAACACTTCTCCTCCCCTTACTCAAGATCTCAACACAACACAGCAAAACAAAACTTGAATTT